>VDFB02078551.1:0-29219 GCA_007258455.2 Sequoia sempervirens
CACATGAATTAAGAATTTTTTTATAACTAACAACCAACTACCAGAGTCACACCCTCCTACATTGAATTTCATGAACCATATGTTTAATATTAAATAGAGAAAATAAAAAATGAAGAGACTCTAAATTTAGTAGCACTAGAAGGTAATTTATAATTCAAACAATTATATGAGCATAGTAATATGTGACACAAAATTTTAATTGTCTAGCACCTATTTGAAATTATTTTTAGAGAAACCAATAAACCAATACTTTAATACATAGGAGAGGAAGCAAGTTCATAAATAATAGATAGGAGAAAATGTAAAATTACTACCACATCAAGAGAATTATGTGTCTAGTGTAGGGATGAAATTGGAACCAAGGAACAATAAGGGGAAGAAAATGGTAAGGTCTAAGGAGGTTGATGGAACTTGGTACATTAGGAAGTGAGGAATGAATGTGTCATGTTGTCAAGAAGGTTAGAGGGAAAAAAACAAGGAGAGAGTTTGGATAAGAAAACTATGAAGATTAGGAGGTATGGAGGACTTAGGAATTATAAATTGACATTGATGAGAAAAGTTCCTTACAAGGTATAGAGTGTAGAGAACCAAGGAAGATGAGAAGTTTTGAGAGTAGGGGTGAGAAAGTGATAATATGAACCAAAATTAAGGGGAGCGGGAAGAAAGGAATGTGGGGTTTGTGATGGACCTTAAAATTTGGATAAGATGTAAATATTTGAGGTTCCATAAAATATTTGAGCTCTAGGGGAATGAGGAAGATAAAATGGGTTTGGGGGTTCTATGGTTCTTTGGAGTTTTAAAACAATGAGACATAACACCTAGTGAGGATCGATGCCCCATCGGGAATTAAGAATTTAAACTATAGTCTATCTATGGGATTAGGTCCCAAGACCTCAAAATATAAAGGTAATACTATAGAGGGTTATAATTTAGGGTTCTAAAATAGCCTTGAACCTTGAGACCTAATCCATAGTTCCTATCTACCCAAAAACCCATAATCAAGGAAAATAATGGCTACATAAAATAACATATCAATATATTAGAGAAGAATTGACACATGACCACTCATAAAAAGAATATCTATAAAAGAGATCCACAAGGAAAAATTTAACAAAAAATACAAGTAATTGGTTAAAATTTCCAAATTTATTAAGGGTTCCCAATAGGGCGGGCTTAATATTATTTTATTTTACCATATTTATTACATGTTACCAAATTCTTTTGTAGCTTGTTCTTGCAATGACTATGCATGATAAGATTATAAAGTTAGCACTTTTAAGGGTGATTATTTTCCTTGATAAATTGTCATGGTTATTGAGGTGTAATGATACAAAAACTAGTATTAAAAAGATAATTTATTAAAGGGTATACATATTTACTATGTTATAGCATGTAGTCAAAAAATCAATGATTTATATTAACTTTGGGCCATTCACAAAAAATATGAGAGAAACATCACTAGGATAGACATAGTAGACATATGATTATATTTAACATTTTATTACATATTATTTCATGTGTATATATTTAAACTCCCATGGAGATTCCTTATATCGCACTTCAAATAATTAGAAATGAGTTACAATATTTAACATATGTTTATTATGTTAGTTTTGTAGATATACTACTTTAAACCATCAAACATTAATCATGATGTGTCAATATGCTTTTTCTCTCATAATCATTGGTCTCAATAAATGGTATTGATCTTTCTAATCTAGCAATTTATAAATTCCTTTTTTATTATACTATTGGTTACATAGTTTGAGAATGTACACTAGATTATGTTTCCATATGAAATGAACTTTTGGATTCCAAGGAACTAATAATAATATGTCATGTAGCTTCCATTAATGGGATTCAAATATATTACTTTAATCCTTTCAGTATTAGCCTTGACTAATGGGATAGATTCATAACCTTTTAAGATCTATATACTTTTGATATATCCATGGATTGTAAAATTGTATGACAGTTTGATTTGCCAATAAACCAAAATTGAGTAGATACATGCATAAATTGTAATTTTTTTATCTTTCCACATAAGAAACTCCAACTTGTTTAAATTATAATCAGTGGTATATATGAATTATTAATTCAAACAAATGATAGCAACATTATGTGGATTATATAAAGTGATTCCCTTATCTAGTTATTCATATCTAAAAATTGATCAAGTCACACTTGTGGATACATCATGATCACTTGATTTCACTAAATTATTTATACATGTACTTAATTATTATCATAGAAAATAATAATTGATTAGATTAACTTTAATGTGAGTATTATTCATAGATATATGGAAAGCCGATGCGTACACCCCCTTGGTCCCTCAATATACAAAATTTGATAGGATTTAGAAACATGTCAAGATGATTAATTTATTTCATTTTTTGTTAGTGATAAATAAAGGTTATATTTTACATTCTATTGAATTAAGGTGTTTCCTCTTAAGGATCAATCTAATATTTTAGGTACCTACCAAACCTTGTTACAATATTAAAAATCTAGTAAAAATTCAACTTGTTAGCTTAAGCTATTACTTTGCAAAGATCGATCCAATCAATTATGAAAGATGTACTCCCTTGTAGATCAATTTTTTTAATATCCACTAAAAAAAATACAAATAGACATACCCTCATAGAATTTTCCACACTCAATACACCATTTCAATGATATTTATATTTGCAACATATTATTAGATATAGAATTCATATCTTAAACTTTATATTCCAAAGAACTTTCCCATTAGTAGTATGAATTTGTGTTACATATTTGCTATACTCAGTCGAATTCCCAAGCGAATGGTCATGAAAAGAGTGTTTAAACCATTATGTCACCCATGTTTTCCATGCATGCAAACATTGATTTCACACGAACCTTCTGCCTCATGGTAGCTTATGCCGTTTCGATGTGATATCAAATTTAAATATGATGGAAAATACACATGATAATTCGAGCACCCTTTATACCTGCACATATAGCACATGTTAGTTGAAAAACATTATCTCTCGCAGACTTGCTTATGCAAGATGACCTGATGTGAAGGTGAAAAAAAATTCCATCAGATTCTTTCCCTCATTCTTTCTTGTGCAAGATGCCTTGATTTGAAGGTGATGAAATCATCTGCCTGCATTAATGAAGATTTGAATGATGATTTGAAATTGCCCTTTTCCTTGTCACCTCAGGCTATTACTTTCCAAAGAACGATCCAATCAATAAATTACGAAAGATGTTCTCCCATGTAGATCATTTTTTTAATATCCACTAAAAAAAACATGCAGATAAGCATACCCTCATATAGAATTTTGCACTCAATACACCATTTCAATGATATTTATATTTGCAACATATTATTAGATATAACATTGGCCTTGTGTGTCTAGAATTCATATCTTAAACTTTATATTTTAAAGCACTTCCCATTAGTAGTATCCATTTGTGAGAAAACTTGTTACACATTTGTGTCACTTATTAATTAATTATGTTATTTAGCCACATTGATCTTTGTAACTAATGTCATTGAAAAATAGAGGAAAAATCATCTCATTAATATTGAACATAAATTGAATTTAGAGCACATTTCAATTTACTAAGCAAATGTACTTATCACATCAAAATCACATAAGTCATTTTCATACTTGAATATAATATCTTTTAATATTTACTTAAAGCTATGTAACTAGTATAAGAATGATTTGATATAAGACAACTTGACCCTAGAAATTTTACAAATTTATAACGAATATATTATAGATTATAAATCGTAGAATTCCATAATTTTCATTTAAATAAATTTGATTGTATGTAAGAGATCAATTTTCTAACATCTGAATTCAAACTTAGAATAAAAACAATAGATAACCTCAAAATGTATTTCAATAAAAATAGTTAACAAATCTAAACTTCAAGGTTTTTTACTTCCTTTTCAATCTTGTGTTAAAGCAATCAACATCCCACTTTGAATTTTTTAAACCACATGTTTAATATTAAATACAGAAAATACAGGACACAGAGAATATATAATTCATTCAATTATTTCTGTGAGGTGGGATATAACTAAAAAGCAGCCCACAAAAAATACTTCTGGGAGTTGTTTTATTTCATACTTGACTACACCTAATCTGAAATAAAACATATTATGTTTGAGAAAGTATATAGATTAATCATTCTATGGATTATGTCCTTGATTAGGCTTGGGAGAGGGAAATCCGCAACTCCTACGGAGTTTTCTCTGCAATCAAAAGGGAAAACAATAAACATTAAACGTCAATTCCTTTCAAAGAGCCGCCTCTTCATTACAGGCAAGCTAAATCTTCTGAAAAAACGCTTTGACAACCTATGCAATTATGTTTTACAGTTGTAATGGGCTACTAGTAATTAAAAGTTAGTTAATTTTAAAAAGAGATAAATTACCTCTGTAGAAACATGCTTTTCAGCACCAGTTGCGCCATATTCTTCTATATTGAAAATACTGCGAGCAGCATCATCAGAATCAACAATTGTTTTTGATGTCCAATATTCGTCGATATCACTGTCTAAAATATTGTAAGCAGATTGACTTTCTGCTTGTGCTGTTACACTTATTATGAGGACCAAAATGGCCATGCAAGCCATGCATTTCATGCCCATTTTAAATCAAGAAATTCTTTCTACCTACTCTTCTCCAACTCAAGCAAAAGAAACGTTTTCTTCAGATTGAGTTGGAGAAACAGTCGTGTTTGTGAGTAGGAAATCGCTGTGCATTTTATACATTCTGCAGCTGAATATTTCCAATTCTGTGTAAATGTAATCCAGAGAAAAATGGTACGTAAAGGATAGTGAGTTCCACGACTGCTTTCTGTTAGCGCCATATGAGGAGGACTTTGTAATTCCGAACACTGTAATTACACGTTACAATGTCTTCAAATTCGTTGGAGATAAATAATGTCTTCAAATTCGTTGGAGATAAATAAATATCATAAGCTAACGAAATTGTCAACCAATATGCCACATTTGCATTTTCAGTATGAGGTGGCCGAACTTAATATAACACTAGATGTGAGAGGTGTCAGCCACTTTACTGGAGGATGATATATGAGTTACTAATTATGCGATGAGTTTTTTTGGTTGTTTAAATAGTTATTAATTGTTGTTGTTGTTGTTTTTTTTTTTTCAATTTAAAAGCAATGGTAAATTAAATAATGATAATAAGAAGTGGCGAGTGTCGGTTCTGCCGAGAGGTAAAAGGCATGTAGCTAGGAGTTAGGAAAAGTTTAGAGATAGCAAGTAGGAATATAAATGTATTTAAATTTTGTAGGATGCATGGGGAACGTGTTCCATAGGGACATGTGAAATGGCTCATATTAGAATATGTAAGTGCTAATAGGAACAGTAGTGTTAGGTGGAAGATTGATAGGGGTAGCTCATTTGAGTATAAACTTTTGTAAGATTAATGATTTTTTTTTTTTAATGTAGTGTGAAGATTAGTATTATATAAAGCTATTGATTTTATTATAAATAAGATTTAAATGTTGTGTATGTAATATGATAAGATATTTTCGTGTAAAGAACAATGTAAATATATTATAGTAAGTTGTTAGATGAGTGACTAGGAAGCTATTGATTTTATTATAAATAAGATTTTAATATTGTTTATGTAATATGAATAAAAATTTGTGTTTATATAATAAACAATAAGTAATTTGCAAAATTATAATAAAGAATTTGACTACCTAAGATTAAATTTGTGTATATATAACATAAAATGTAATAGTATAACTTATGAAAATGTGATAAGTGTAAAAATTTTTACAATAAATTCTTAGATGAAACTGTACAAATGTGTTGATTTTATTATAAATTAGATTTGAATGTTGTTAATGAATTACGAATGAATATTTTTTTGTGTATATATTGTTAAAAAAAATTAATTAGAAAAGACATCAAGAATTTTATTAGGTAAGATAAAATGCACGTAGAATAAAATAATCAACATTTTTGTAGCACTTTGCGTATAAACATTAAATTATTATAATAATCTATAGTAAAATATTCTTATAATGTTTGTAACAATGCTTGATGCATAAAGTGTACATGGAGGCATGTAGACATTTAGCGATGTGCACAGAATGCACAGAAAAGTGAAAAGCATCGTCGACACCAGAGGAAGCCTGAAAGCGTGATGAAGCTGAAATTGCATTTGCAGTATTAAATGAAAAAAAACAAGATAAATAAACTAGTTAGTATGAATGCATATATGAAAGGAAAGCATTAAAATATGGATCCATGTAAAGACATATGCATGCACGAATGTGTACATTTGGTCCATTTAACTTGGTATGTTAAGAAGAATCTATATATGCCTGCGTCCATAAAGCTAGAAATGTTAGAAACAAGTTACAGCTTAAACAAGAAGTAGAAAAACATTATTGATTGAAAGAAACTAGCAATACATTAGTGTTTGTGGAACAAGTGTATAAAGTATATCTAATGATGCATTTGGATGCATGGATACATGTTAATATTTGTGAAATCTGAATATACATTGCTTTTAGGAATCTGTAATACAATGAGACTCAATTTGCATTTATAGTATGAAATAAAAGAAGACAGGGAAAATTTACTATTTATTAGCTATGCATATATCGAGGGAATACATAAATGTATGGATGAAAGTAAACATAAATGCATTGATCTATGTGTACATGTGTCCATGCAAGGTGGTAAGTAAACAAGAATGTATATATGCCTATGTGCAGAAAGCTAGAAAAATGTCTGAAACAATTTGCATTTGAGAGATATTAAAATAACATTTATGATCGGAACAAAAGAACCATACATTATTGTTTTTAGACCAAGTGTATTAAGGATATCCAACAATGCACTTGAATGCATGGATATATGTAAATATTTACAAAAATTGACTATACATTTTAGCCTCCAAGAAAACTGTGATATGTGCTCTTAGTTATCTGCAATAAACATGATATAGTATAAAACGTTTTCAAAGGAAGTCCTGAATACAACTGTATGTTGTCATAGTTATTTTGAAAGCCCTCAGTGTTTAATTGCATAACCTTGATATTTTTTTCAATTTTTCCTTTGGTATGGTGTGAATTTTGTTCTAATGGATGAAGGTATATTTGAGCTATAGATAGATAAAGATGTGTAAGGGTGCTAAAGAAGTATGAGTTATGTAAGTGCAACAAAGAGAAGGAATTGAGAGAATGATGTTATGCAAGTAAGGTATATAAATGCCTTATGGAAAGTATTAGATATGGGAAGGAACGATATGTGAAATTGGATGTGAGAATGAATGGCATGTAAATTATATGAATTTATCATCTTCAAGTTATACGCTTAAAATTAAATGCAAGATATAAAAAATTGAATGAGTGAGTTGGATTGGGAAAAAAAAAGGAATGTAAGACATTGGTGTGATGCAAGAGAAGCGTATAAATGTATTTTGAAATGTATTTGATTTGAGAAGAAATGATGTGCACGAGTGGAAATGGAAATGAGTGGATTTGATAGGGTATGAAGTGAACTTTTGTTCCAAGCGAGGGTGGAAGAATTTGTATTTTGTTATTGGTTATGCTTTTTAAAATCATCATAGGGCTGAATGTCTCAATACAAATATAAAAGAAAGACTAGTGTCTCATTTCTCACTCTCCTTTGGACTAAACAAAGTTCCAAGATCCTTGAGCTTCCTCGAAATGTCACAAGAGATGAATAGATAAAAAAATATATTGATATTTAAGGATGCAAGAGTGAAAAGAGAAACAGCAATGAACATTAGCACCTTTACATGGGTGCATGTTCACAGAATGCAAAGAGTGTAAAGCATACATGACATGTGAACAAGAAATTTGAATGGAGAACAGTGAAATCAAGTAAAAATACAAATCTGTGAAAGCATAGCGATGCTCAAGTAGCATTTGAAGTAGGAAGCGAAAGGAAAACAGGGAAAACAAATTATATACCAGCAAAGCATATATCAAAGGAATGCATAAATATATGGATCCATGTGAACATTTGTGCATGGTAAAATGTATAGATGTGTCCATGTAATTTGGTACAAAAAGAACAATCTATAAATGCATGTGCAACCTGTTGAAATTGCTGTACAAACTTTAAAGCAAATGCATTTTCCCTTCTACTTACTTTCATTGTACATCTTAAATGGAACTTGGGTTTTGGCATTGTTGCAATGCATTTGGATACTTTGATTGTAAAGTAATAGTTTAGATCATTTTAAGTGTTATTGATTCAAATCTTTCCTTGAAAATACGAAGGATTCATCTGAGTCTTGTAGGCAATGTAAAGTTGTTCTATAGAGAGAGCTTTGGAACCAATGAGCTGTTATCAAGGATAGAGGAATACTGTTAAATATTGTGGTTATTGTCCTCATAGGCATACATGGAAAATATGGAAACATATAGAAAGCAAGTTAACTCTTCAATAATCCCATGAAACATAGTCTTTGTATGCATCCATGCATACAGGTTTGCATGTATATATGTGTGCATGCAATTATGTATATATGAATGCATGTATCTATGTTGCCATGTATGTATGTGTATATATAACAGATTACTATTGCATTTGCTTTAAATGCTTTTTTGTGGATGGCGCCAGCTAGCCATCCAGTCATATTGTGATTAAACAGTTAAGAATAAGTGCTAAATAATTGAAGTAAAATGACCCCATTCAGTTAGCAAATCAATTTTTGTCAGCCCTTTACATGTTAACTGAGAGTTTTGAAGCTTCTGCTGTTCAGTGGCAGTCTTTGAAGCCTAAATGTCACAGTATATGTAGCATTTTACCAAATAGCTCTATAACCACAAAGAAAGAAAGAAGTACCTAGCAATTCAAAGAAAGAAGTGATTGCAATTAGCTTTGTGTGCATTTGAACTATCAATCAAAGGCAAGTAAGAAACAAGCCCTAGAAAACCATGTTGGTGTTAATGTGTTGAATACCATGTATTTGTGCATGGGTGTATATGAATACTATGAGTTGTGATTTCTAGCATTGTGTAGCGCTTACTATTACTTGTACAAGCAAGCGATATGCAAGTAGAATTCATAGTTCATAGCATCGAGATACATTGAAGGATAGATACAAATCAAGGTTGTTAGCATCCTAATAAGAAAGATGATGAGATACATCCAATTAATGTATGTTACAACATCTTATAAACAATAATTCCTATGAAACGCAGATGAAACCTTTGCATTTCAACACAAAAATTCGAATAAACAATACTAAAAGTAGTTTAAAATATGAATTTATAATCAAAGTATACAATTGCCTTAAAGCACTATGAAACTCTACTTGGATTTGTTGCATCGGACAGAGTAAAAAGCAAAAGCAATATTTGTTAAATCTGATTACACATTATAGGCTTGAAGAAACTGTTATACGCGCTTTTAGGGATCTGCAACAAACAAGGTTTACAAAAGGCATTATGAAAATAACTCTTGAATAGAACTATATGTTATGAGTGTTATTTTTGAAGCCCTCAGTGTTTATTTGCATAACCTTGATATTTTCTTCATCTTTTTCTTTGTTTGGTATGGTGTGAATTTTGTTGTGATGGATGAAGGTATATTTGAGGTGTAGATAGATAAAGATATGTGAATGTTAAAAAGAACAATGAGTTATGCGAGTGGAACAAAGGGAGTGAATTGAGAAAAGGGTGAGATGCAAATAAGCTGTATGAATAAGTTATGAAAAGTATTTGACATGGGAGGCAAGGATATGGGATGGTGGATATGAGAATGAATGCGAATGTAAATGGTATGAATTTATTGTTTGGAAGTTATATGCTTACAATTAAATGGAAGAAATTAAAATTTCAATGAGAGTGCTGGATTTAGTGAAAAGAGGAACGCAACACATTGGTATGAGGCAACAGAAGCAAATAATTGGATTTTGGAATGTATTTGATTTGAGAAGAAAGGACGTGCAAGGGTGGAAATGGAAATAAATGGAATCAATAGGGTATGAAGTTATTATTTCTTGTAACAAGGGGTGGAAGAATGTCTAGTTTGGTATTGGTTATGCTTTTAAAAATCATCATAGGGCTGAGTTCGTCAATATAAACACAGGAAAGAGACCCATGTTGCATTTCTCACTCTCCTTCATACTGAATAAAGTAGTGAGATCCTTGAGCTTCCTCGAAATGCAACAATAGAAGAGTGGATATAAAAATATAATGTTCTTATGCATACACTATGGAAAAAATAAATATGGAAGAACATAAAAACAGAGAACCTGTGAATGCTGATGGAGTGGAGAACATTAAATACATGGAGAGATAAATACGTAAAGCTAACCACAGGTATATGCATGGATGCATCAACAGACATGTATACACTGAAAACATAATAACATGGAGAGATGGACATATGAACACATGTATACATGGATGTATGCATATTTGGATATAGGTACAAATGCGTATGTTACATGGAAGGATGTATTCATATACATATGCAAATATGGATGAAGTCATATATCCATATATGCTTGTATGGACAACATGCATAAATGTATGTCAACATATAACTTTTAATTTTGTTATATTGGAAAACTAGCACTATTATGATAAATCAAGATTGGAAAATTAGCATTTAGTTGTTTCTATCTATCTGAATAGCTTTATAAATTATTGTTGTTATTGAAAATCAGTGATATGCGATTGCATAGATTGATTAAATAAACTTAAGCAAAGGCATAGTTTATATAACTGGTGAGTAGAAATACGTGCTACTTGAATGCAAATTAAATGCATTGAAATATCAGGAAAATGTGAAGCACACATGCATATATACATGTATCCATGCAAAATATCGAAAGATACATATATAGGTGGATGTGTGTATGCAATTCATAGGTGCATATATGCATAAATCAATGTATACATGCACCCATAGACACAGTCATACATATATAGACAGATGCATGTAGAGATGGCAAGATATGCATAAATCGTTATATGCATGGCTGCATCTATGGATACATAGATACATATGCATTTACTTAGGGAGTTTGATTCTGAATCCATATGCATAATTTTGATTTAAACTAGTGGCTGAAGGTACATAGTTTGCTGAAACAAAATAAATGCATTGAATGGCATCTGACCAAAGGGGAAACTGCTTGGATTGCTAAACAGTCTTTGAATATATAACAATCAAAACAGAGAAGTATAAGTATCCATGGGAACATTCCACATTTTGACCTTTCAATCAAAGTCAATTAACAAAGTAGTAGTGAGACCTACAGAAACTTCAAGGACTATGCCGATAGAAAACTATATTTTGAAAAATGGCTAGACAAACTGTTGACATTGCTCTAGAAACTTTGAAGCAAATGCATTTTTGCTTCTGTTTACTTTCACTGTACATCTCAAATGGAAGTCGGGTTTTGCATTGTTACAATGTATTTGTATACTTTGATTATAAAATCATAGTTTAGATCATTTTAAGTGTTATCCATTCGAATCTCTTCTTGAAATACAAAGGATTCATCTGAGTCTTGCAGGCAATGCACAGTTGTCCTATAAAGAGAGCTTTAGAACCAATGAGCTGTCATATATACATGGGTGCATGAATCCATAGATGCATATATACATGTATCCATGCAAGTTATTGATAGATGAATATATACATGGATGTGTGTATGCAATTCATAGGCGCATATATACATAAATGAAGGTATACATGTACCCATAGATACAACGATACATATATAGACAAATGCATAAAGAGATAACAAGAAATATGCACAAATCGATATATGCATAATTGCGCCTATGGATACATAGATACATTATGAAATGAGGAAAAAGACACATTTATATATGCATTTATTTTGAGAGTTTGATTCTGAATCCATATGCATACTTTGATTAAAAGTAGTGGCTGAAAGTACACAGTTCATTGATACAAAATTAATGCATTGAATTGCATCTGACTAGAGGGGAGGCTGTTTGGATTGCTATTTAGTATTTATTGCCTCAAGTAACTGGTTTCTGGTTCTGGATACTGTAATTATTGTCCTCATAGGCATACATGCAAAGTATGGAACCATATAGAAAGCAGCTGAACTCCTTAATAATCCCATGAAACATAGTCTTTGTATGCATCCATGTATACAGGTTTGCATGTGTATATGTGTACATGTAATTATGTATATATGTTAGACAGTATGTATTTGTGCATAGGTGCATAAGGATGGTATGTATCTCTAGAATTTAGATTGCATAGGTAACATGTAGTTCACAGTCATCTAGTTAGAGTAATATGATGACTCTGTGCATATTGGTATTTAATTCTGGAAGTTGATGTTTCCAAAGTTGTTTTTTTTTAATCTGGAAAGTAGTAAAGACATACATATATGCGTGGATGCATCTAAAGGTAGAAGAATACATAGAAACATAGTTACATGGATAGATAGATAGATGCATAGTAGGATACATAAATGCTTAAATATACATGTATGGAAATATCCATGGATTGCATATGAAGTTGCATAGATACTTATATCCATGGCTACATGTGCACATAGATACATGTATTGCAGTACACATGGATGCATGTAGAAGTGTTACTGCAAGCAAGATGCATGGTTGCATGCGAGGCTTGTAAAGTTTATATTTTTTTTATTACTACAAAGTGGTCTCATAAAGAGAGGTTTGGAACAAAAATTATGTCAACATGTGTGGTAATGAGAGTTTCCTCCTTGAACCTTGTTATATATTGAAAGAGTAACTAGCAATGCAAACAGCGGTCCCTATAGCCAGATGCCATTGAATGCATTGAGCTTGCACCAGTGCACTATGTACCTTCATCCACTAGTTTGAATGAAAGTATGCATATGGATTCAGAATCAAAAGCTCTCATGTTAACGTGTGCGATAATGAGAGCTTTTCAACAAAGAGTCGACAGTGTGTTGCTTTGAGCTTTGCCTTTGTCATGAAAGCATAAAGGATAGAGGGATTGTGTTAAAAGTCGTGGTTGTTGTCATCGTAGGCATAAATGCAAAGAATGGGAGCATAAAGAATACAGTACAAACCTTTTACCTGTCGGCAAGCATAAAAATTCTGTTGGATGTCATCGTTACTATTTTTGTATGTTGGGGTTATAAAAAACTATGTCAAAAATGTTGTCGAGTCCAACTAAAAAACGTATTCTAAATTTGCATATGCATTTGCCCGGAATGCTTTTAACCGGCAGCATTGGCCAATCACATTTTTCCATTGAACATATTACTTTTTTTTTTTGGTACAGTTTGCATTTGGAGAGCTATTTTATATATTGGAAAATTAGCATTTATCTTTTTTTCTATTCGTTCGAGTAGCTTTATAAATCATTTTCGTTTTAAAAATTCGGGAAAATGCAAACGCATAAATTGATTAGATAAATTTAAGCAAAGGCATAGTTTAAAAGTTTACGACTAGAGGCACGTAATCCATGAATGCAGATTAAATGCATTAAAATATCAGGAAAATGTAAGCGCAATGCATGAATGTAAAGTAAATGCATTAAATGACATCTAGCTAGAGGTGAATGCGCTGGTGTTGCTTGGTGAACATGGATGGATAGGGTACTTTGGCCATTTAATATAGAGTTAAGCTACTTGGTATGCATTTTTATTTTTTTGTGTGTGTTGTTTTTGTGTTTTGCAAGCTTGTGCTTTGAAAACCTAGAATTTGCAATTGCTTTGGGCTTTCATGCTATGATGAAAGCATACAGGATAAAGGAATTTTGTGACCTGTTATGGTTAATGTGCTCATAGGCACATATGCAAAATATGGAAACCAATAGAGGGGAAGTGAATTGTTCAAAAAAACTTGTCAAAGCAATGTAGTCAAAGAAATTGATTAAATAAATTTAAGCAAAGGCATAGTTTAAAAGGTAGCGATAAATCGTCAGATCGTTAAATATTAAAATAAATTAGTCAGTAAAATCTCAGGCGGAGTGAATGTGAAGATGAATAATTAGTGAACAGTGTGAAGTTCAGGATGAGCCAAACAAAATTAAGAGTGGTTTCTTGAGACAGTTTGAAGTGGTTAATGTTCTTCTCCATTAAGCCAAGGTGTGATTCTTCTCATCCGTCACCAAGGCTAGGTAAGATCCATAAACACATGGACGCATGTATACGCAGTTGCATACAGGGATACGTAGAAGCTTAAATGAATACATGGACACATGAACATGTGTGTATGTGCATATGGACATATAAGCATATATACATGTGAATACGCATATATGCAGTGAAAGCAACAAATGGATTTGTGTATACAGGAGTGTACACATTAGAATACATGATGGAAAAGCGACTATAAAGTACAATGCATAGAAGCAGGGGCGAGACTTGGTTGCAGTAACAGCAAAAAAATGAAAAAAGCCAAAGTAAAATAACCATTTACTGTCTCAAGTAACTTGTTAATGGGTCTAGAGTGTGCAAAAATAACAACTTCTAACTGGTCACCATAAATTCTTGAAAGCGTAAGAATCATAAAGCAAATTTTGGAAAAGCTAGGAAGTACAGAATGCAAAAGGGAACATTTAAACTATATAGTTTGAATGGCATTATAGATGGAGAGATAATAATTATTGAACATATATGTCAAATGTACATAGAGAACCATTGTCTTCATAGGTGCAAAAACAAAATCAAAGTTTCAGACGTCCATATTCTAGAATACTTTAACATAGTAACCTGTAGAAGTGTCTAAATGTATAATAGCAATAAAGTATTTTTAAACCAAAGATGTCTGTAACATGTGAGAACTAGTGAAATGTCTTGGAGCATGGAAAGGTGAAAAAGTAAAAGTCTGAACAATGTAAATCTCTGCTCCTCTATTCCTAGTTTCCTGTAAAGCCAACAAAATCCTATGTATTAGAAACATAGTTTGTATGAATAATGATTTGAGGTATTGGTTCAAAAGAAAAAAAAGTTCACATATGTATGACTTTATTACCTTCTGGTGATGTTTCTTGTCTATTTGTCAATGCAAATGGCTTCAACAATGGCATTGTTTTGGTCAAGGCTAAAATGTCCTTCAGCAGTGAAGTCCCGTAGGATGAATATCACTGCTGACTTGTCCTTAATGTAGTCTTCATAGTTGAGCTTTTGCAGTGTGGGCAACAGACGGTGCATGGTGGCCTGGTCAATTGTCGACTGAATTGTTTGATTGTCATAAGTTGTTATGGTGGTTTTAAGCTGTAAACAAAATGTATAATTAACTTGCTGGTTGCACTGTTTGCAGTGAGCAGTTTTTTCTTGGAGTGTGCCATAAGTAGTAAATTTGAATTTGCACTTTGGGAAACATGCATGAAATGGATTGGAAAATGCATTTGCTGCTTTTAGAGTGCCTGAAACCTATAGAATATGGCTCAAAATTGTTAGAGAAGACAAAAATACAAGTTTGGATGAACTAGATTTTTTAAAAAAGAATGTTGTTACCTTGAAAGTTGAATGTACTAGGCTGTTGAGTTTTTCCAAGCTTCTTTTGTCATTCAAGGTACAAATGAATGTTGATTTACATGTGTGAAATGTGTTCCTTTGATCTGTTTTTCTTACAACATTCTTGAAAAGCATTGCAGGTGTTTTATTTGTATGCAACTGGTCTTCGAGTGCAAAGTATTGCTGCTCATATGTTGACTGTAATAGCAACTGCAATTAAATGAGACGATTAGATTTTTTTCTGGAAATTGTTATAGAGACGATTGCAGAACATTTAAAGCTTGAAACTGAAAGAAGAGGTAAAAAGTTCTGTAGACTGAAATACCTGTGCCCTGTCTATGTCAGTGTGGCCATCTTTGATGTCAATTGCAAATTGGGTACCCATTTTTCTGGCACCAACTACCAGTGCAGCTATTGTGCCAGTTGGGTACTCATTTACAGTTGTTAGCAATTGGCTGATAGTTGCACTTGGGATGAATTTGTACTCTTGACAGAGGCGCGGGATGTTTTCAGTGCTGCTTATGGCTGTTAAAATCAAAATGCAATCACAGTCACCTCTGTCATAATCTGTCCTAGGTGCAACTTGGAAATCTGATATTGAAATAGCTGACCCTAGGACTATTTTAGGCTCATGTTGATAGACGAGGTCTCCACTAACATTCAACGTGATTGTCATTTCTGCTTTGTGATCTGTCAGATCAGCACGTAGCATTTCCCGTGTTTTGTTGGCCTTATCCAATGTTGCTTTGTAGACAACAAGGACATCACCCTGGAAGGTGTCTCCAGCTCTTCTTGCATTTAGCTGTTCAATTGAAACAATTCTAGGTTTCTTGACTCTTGTCCTACAAGGAACAAGGATAGGGTCAGTAAAATGCTAATTTTATATTAGCAGCTTGGGCAGCTGGCAGTACACTGCAGAACGAAGTACTATACCGTTGTGCTGATTCTTCTTGTGTAATTTGCACCTGTTTGGCTTGTCTTTTTGATACATCTTTTGGTGTTCTGCAAAGAATTGGAACAATGTTATTTGAATATTTGTGATTTGGGCGAATGAGTATGAAGGAATAATACTATGGGCACTTTACCGTTGTACTGAGTCTTCTTGTGTGGTTTGTATTTGCTTTGCCTGCCTTTTAGTTTCATCCATAGATCTCCTGCAAATAATGGATATAGTATTGGAAAAGACATTGCAGTGCATAAAGGTGATATAAGGCTATAAGTTCTATAAAGTTGAATTTGTCTATTGTGCAACATGCAATTTTAGGAAAATTGGATTATGATAAGTCCAATATGCTTCTGATATATAGGTAGAGCATATATTTGTAGCTGTGTTGGACCAAACATGATCAATGACTGAATTTCCTATGCTGTGTTGTTGGTTCAACATAAATTGTATGTTGTTGTGTTGCATATAACTGTGAAGCATTTTTTTGTCTCTGTTTTCTATAGACATGTCAACATTAAAATCGCCTAAAATGTACAACATGTTTTCTGAATTTGTGGACCCAATAATTGTTTGCAACATTGCAATTACTTCATCTATGGCAGTTGCAGGTCTTGCATAAATATTACAAACATTGAGTTCATTGTTAGATAGCATTATTGTTAATGTGATAGCTTCAATATTTGAAGTTCCATGTTGTGCTGTTTTTGACAAGAGCAAATGTTTCCTGGTTAAAGTTGCTATGCCATGTATGTTCTGTACAGAGAAGCTATCAAAATTCTGCAGCAAGGTATTTAGCTCAAAGGGATGCATATGTGTTTCTTGAAGACACAAGATATCAGATTGCATTATGCCATAGTCATTGACAATGTCTTCTGCATGTGCTCTTAAGCTGCGAGTGTTCAATGTACACAGGAGCAAATGTGATTTGTTTTTTGAACATGTGTCTAGATTATCAAGTTGCCATTGTGCACATGTCTGAAGACGAGACATTTCTAGTTGTATTTTGTCTTTAATTTTGAAGTTTTTTGCAGTTAAAGGTTGTAACAGGAACAATGATTCTACTGATTTTGTTCGTGACAGAGCTGTATAGGTTAGTCCATGTTGTCTAATGCCTATGGGATCAAAAGCCAAGGCTTCCATTGTTAATCCTTGGGATCGATGTATGGTTCGTGCACATGCTACTTGTACTGGGAATTGTTTCCTAGTTGTAATTTTCTTGTTTATTGTTATTTTCTGGATTGGCCTAGCAATGCGTTCTATAGGCACCCAGTCTTTGTCAATGATAGTAGAATAGCAATGTGCTAGTTTTGTGCGCTGGTGATGTCCAATTGATGGGTCATTAAATTTAATCCAAACAATATCAATATTGTTTTGTGATGTATATGCTTTAAAAATTCCATCTGAACCATTGACGAGGCCATCTTGAACATTGTAATTGCCTGCATAAAGCTCAACAAGAATGTTTGGTTTCAAGCATATTTGTGATGGAAGTGTTGTTGTGTGACTGTACACTCGTATTGCATTAAGGTCCTCGTTAACTTCATCGATCGCATCTAGCACAATCATTTGGGTTGGAATGATTGATAGCATTTTGTTGTTATGTGCTTGAATGTCTACTCTCCTATAGAAAAGGTGCGGAAGCAATGGATCTAATGGTACAGGACGAAAGCAAATTTTGTTGATATAGTCTATGTCATGAGTTGTCTGAATGCCTACTCGTAGTCTATTAAGAATTGAAATAAATATTTCATCTTTTTGTCTCATGGTAGTCACCAATGAATAGCATTTTATGTGGTCTTTCCAGAAACTATAAGGCATTAATCCAATTGGAGTAGGCCTATTATCAAAAACCACAGAATCAAGGAAAGGTTGTGCCTGGTAAAGGTCGCCACAAAATATGGTATCAAGGTTCCCAAAGTATGTTGTATGCATTTGCATTATGTCCCGTAGTCTTCTATCAATATACCATAGAAATGTTGAGCCAACTAATGATATCTCATCTATAAGAAGTATGCGCAATTGATCATAGTGCTTTTACATAGTGTCAAGTACTTTAGTGTTCAGTGGCAGGAATTCTGATGTATTAAAAGGTATGTGAAATGTTGAATGCAATGTGAATCCCCCTATGTTATATGCTGCTTTACCTGTATATGCAGTTAATAAGCCCTTGGGTTTGTCTGGATTATTGTCAACAGAATTGCTATACATGCGAATGAGAGCTTGGTAGATGGCTTTTGCTGTAAAAGTCTTCCCTGTTCCAGCTCCTCCAGTCAAAAACAAGTGCAATGGCTTTTGTGGATTTTTCATCTTTTTTATGAGAACATCGTTAACAATTGCTTGTTGTTCTTTATTTAACATTCGTCTTAACTTGTAGTATTCATTGTTATCTATAATCTGTGGGTGCTTTGCAATTTGAAATCCATTGGAGTATGTGGTATTTGGGTTAGAATGGCCTATGTTTGGAAGGTCTGTTTGAATGTCATATAGTTCTTTCTGGGAAAGCTTTGCTTGCATTGGCAGGTCAATAAGCTTTTCATCTTCAAGAGACTGAAGATCATTTATAGCTTTGTCAATGTCACCCCATGCGGAGTTTGGGCTGTGGACAAACTTTGCACTGTTTGTTTGAATGGTTTGTCCATGATACATGTATGCATGTTCCCAACAATCAAAGTTTTGTTTTAGTGTATGCTCATTAATGGTAAATGGAACATAGAGAACCAATTGCTCTCTACAATGATTCTCTAAATCAAAGTGTTTGTTGAAATTGATAAACCGTATAACATTGGGTTTGGCCTTTGGTTCAATTTTAGCACCGTATTTGTTGTATCTTGAAACAAATTCTGCAAGACATATGTCCACCATTGTTTCAGGGCATTTTAAATAGTAGTCTATAATAGATTTTGCAAGAACATTTTCTGATTCATCTGGCTCATTGCTCAATTGTTTAACAGATTTGAGTATAAATGTACGATCATTGTCAGATCGCGTATCAATGAATATACATTTTCTTGAACTGTAATTTAATGGCAATGACAGAACAATATGTGCAGCTTGCTGTGATGACATTTGCTGCAAGTTAAGCATGGCATTTCCAAGTTTACTCACCATTCGTATTGCATCAATATTGTCTTGCTTGTGGTCTGTACGTATTCTTTTGAATGCATATGTCATTGACTTGTCTACTTTTGCAATATATGAGCTACAGTACATAGCAGCAGCATATGCATTTAGGACAAATTGTGCATCTGTATTAGCCTTCCAAAGTTCTGGAATCTTCCTTGAAAAACTATTGTTCCATATTTGTGATGGTTTTCTTTGTAAGAAAAGCGTGGGCTTGTTTAATGTTGAGCTCAAAGCTTCAATGTATTCATTGTCACTTAAGTTTAATTCTTTTAAGAACATTTGAAAAGTGAAAGTTTCGTCATAGTTTGCTTTTTGGAGTTTTGAGAAGATATAAGTGGCATTTGTAGTTATCGCTTCAGTCTTTTGGACTATTGGTAAAAGTATAGTTGACTTTTGCATTGGTGGGAAAGGAAAATTGTACCTACAAAGTTTATTTCTTGATCTCTTGCATTTCTTTGTATGATGGTGTTTGTGTAACATTGCCAAAGCAGGTTCCAAATTTTGAGTGTCGCAGGTAATATACTTATCAACAAAAGCTATGACGTCTGTGTTGTTATTTTCTGTGTAGATTGGTGCATTTTTAACCCATATGAGAAAATGATCATGTTCATTTCCTCGATTTTGGAAATCAGTGACTGAGAAGTAATCAATAACATTTCCAAAGAAAGAGTCATCTGTAAGTATCAATTTTTTAATTGCATTGATTCTATGTTTATAGTAACGTGCACAAGTGATAGGATCTTTCTTGATTAGTTCAAATTTTTCAATGTGTGTTGGGTGATTAGATTCTTGATGGTTTTGTGCTAATTGGTGTAGATTGTGCAGCTCTTGTAATGTTTGAATTAGTGGATCCCAATTTTTCTCAGCACTAGAGAAAGTGATGAAAAATGTCGGTGGTCCTAGTTGTCGAATCATAGCAAATACATTTTTCTTAAGTTGTTGTGAATAGTCTGGAGAGATTCTTATTCTTTTGAAATCAACGTATCCAATATCTGATTTAAGAATTTTTTCTAGGTTTGGTTTGTGTTTAACGTCTTTCGCAAATAGCTTCTGCCCTTTTAACTGGCCCTTGTGGATTCTTATTGTCATTGTGGGCAGTACTTGTTGTATTAGAACCTTTATAGCTTTGAAAAAAATGTTTGTCGTATGATATGCAAATTATCTTTGTGACTGTAAGAGCTCCCAGCGTATTATTTTCTGATACGTAAAGTTTTTTACAATGTCATTATCACGCGGCTTGCCAAAGAATAAAGTTGGGAAATTCATTTCTTCAGCATAAATGTCCTTAAATATTCCAATTGGATACTTGTGCTCTGCAAGTGCAATTTCAATAATCTTGTCCTCCATGTTATGGATACTTCTAGACTCAGTGAATCCATGTATCAATGTTTCTGATGGGTTTTCATTTTCCATTTCACTGTCTGATTCTGTTTCGCTTGTATTTTGTGGACTATTGGCTTCGTTTTCCTTAGTGCATTGGAGAACTTCTTGCCAATCTTGGTTTATGTGGACTTTGTGCATTTTGTATAATGGTGTCCTTGTTAATTGAGTCAAAGCTTGCATGATGACATTTGGGCGCACCATGCCTTTTTGAAATGCATTTTTGTATTTTAAGCGTCTTTTCAATGAAACAACAATTGTTTATGTGTTGTTAATTGATTGTGGTAATGCTCTTTGTACAATGTTCATGTCAACAGGGACATTTATAATAGAACCTGTCAGGCCTATTTGAGACCTTTTGAACCCTAGTTCCCAAATCTGTGCAAATGCAATTCTAAGTGAGACAAGTCGTTCTTCTAGAGGAGTTAAGTTTTGCACATAGCACAATGGTCTGTTAGTTCTTATTTTCTGTGGCGTAGCATACTTTGGAATAGTGGACTGTTTCAATGCAAAGTAGCATACATTGCATATGAGATCTGTGAATGGTAAGGAATCTGATTGTACTAGTTCACAGTATAGTTGTTTTTGTTTTTCTTTGAAAACCCTGATGTCCTTGTTGAAACAGAGCACTTGGCAAATTGCACATGAGTGTTTTGGTGTATCTTGTATTGCTGTTTTATAAATTTCTATTGGTGTCAATGTTTTTTTTTTCTTTGGGCTGCTAGGTACACTTTTTTTTTGTTTTTCTTTTCTAATCAAGTTCTTCAGGTGATTAAGTCTTATTGTTGATTTATGTTTAAAATTGTTTGCTATGACAAATGGCATCAAATTTTCCTTGTTTTTAGGCAAAGCATGTGGCTTGGTCAAGTAAGTATTTTTGTATTGTGGACGATTTCTAATCAACTTTTTAAGTTGGAGTAAGCTTGTTGAGCATAGGCGAGTTAGATTTTGGGCTTTGATACTTAGAAGTGGCTCAAAATGTCCAGCCAAAGGGTTTGTATCATGGAACAGTATAGAGACTGATTTTGTATATCCAGAATCATTGAAATCTAAGTACTTTCTCTGTGTTGTCAATGACCAGAGGCTTATTTGTATTTTTAACCATTTGGATATCCAGTGAATGCAAAACAAGTCACCCCACAATCCACGTTCACCATGGTCTATGCATGAGCTTGCAGACAATCGCATCTTGTGGAAGTATGTTTCTTGATCATGTACTTTGTGCAATGTATATAGAGTACTAGGATTTAGTTCATTGTTATATGATTTAATTGCTTCTTTGTCCTTTTTTTGAAAGCAAGCCAGGAAATAATCTATAGCTCCATTGTGTAATTGAGTTGAGGTGTACTTGTTGTTAAGTAGCACTTGAAGCGAATCAAACAAACAATCGCCAACATTGTATGCAAATGTGCTTAATCTACAAAGGCCTTCAGCTCTAAGGACATTGTCAATGTTTAATATTTGAGGATACTTTGGGCACAATTTTTTTATTTCATGTGAACCTATGGGCTGTTTTGAACTTATGTTTTGTGTTTCAATTTCTAGCAATGGTTCAAAGTGTCCACTTAAAGAATTCATGTCATGAAATAGTATAGAGACTGATTCTGTGTAGTCAGAACTATTGAACTATAAGTACCTTCTTGTTGTTGTTCTTGACCAAAGGGAGATTTGTATATTCAACCATTTGGATATCCAGTGAATGCAAAATAGGTCACCCCACAATCCACTTTTTGTGCAATCTGCTTGTGGCTTTGCAGATAACCGCATTCTGCGGAAGTATGTTTGTGGATCATGTACTTTGTGCAATGTATATAAAGTATTAGGGTCTAGTTCATAGTTGTATGATTTTATTGCTTCTTTGTCCTTGTTTTTAAGGCAATTCAAGAAGTAATCTATAGCTCCATTTCGTAATTGAATTGATGTGTAACAATTGTTAAGCAATAGTTGTAATGAGTCAAACAAACAATCACCAACATTGTATGCAAAAGTACTCAATCTACAAAGTCCCTCGCTCTTAAGCACGTAGTCAATGTTTGATATTTGGGGGCGCTTAGCTAATTCATAAGTGTCAATGTCTATCATTTTCTTTGTTTTTCGTGTAACCTAATGTGTTTGGGTATAGCAAATGTTGAGTATGAATAGCATTTAACACTAGTATCTAGATTACAAAATCTTAAATTGTTAACATTGTCGCTTATGTGCTTTCACTCAATAGCACTCGATAGTATGAATCATGTTGTCGAGGATCTTGGAAGTTAATAACCTCTATATATGTTGGAAAATGGATCTTGAGTAGTAGCAGAAGCTTACGTAACATACCACACAACAAACAATTTAATAGAAGCACAAGGGGAAAATAGTATTAATTCTTCAACCTGACCTTGTTATCCATTGTCCCCCAACAGGATTGTATGTACTTATTCCTGTTACATTGCCAAAGTGGATAAATGAGTACAATGCATGATGTATACTTTTAGTGCCACAAACACAAAACAATATTTTTAGGTAGCTTTGTCTACATGCAACAATTGGTTGACAAGAATCTTTTTTGCTCATATTGTCAATCTCAGTCTATGGTATTTAAATGTTTTGTGTTATTGGATTCCTTTGTTGCTATGTACTTCTAAGCGACTGATTTTTTTTTCAAAGAACAAATGATTTTAAGAGCTATTCAGATATGCATGAATTAAGTGGCATGTAGAGAATAGTTTGACATATCTTTTCTGTTTATAGAAAGTCAGGGAAATGCAAAAGCATTGTTTGATCAAAGAAGATCTATGGCTTTTCTTATTTGTGGGAATAGCTTTTAAGATCAGTTGTGTATAGACAATTTGAGGGAAATGCAAAGACATAGGTTCATTGAGCAAAAGTGAAGGCATGGATTGATTAAATAAATTTAAAAAGAGATTGAAACTCAGAAGTGCAGCCACACAGTGCATACATGCAAAGCAAATGCATTAAATAGCATGTGGGTCGATGAGAAACTGCTGCAATGGCCTGGTGCACATGTATAGCCAGGCTGCTTTGTCCATTAGCTATAGACTTAAGTCAGCTGTTAAGCATGACTATTACTTTGTGCATATTGTTTTTCTATTCTAGAAGTCTCTGTTCTGGGAGAGTTTATAGCGAGTAAGCAGACTTTGTTATAGTTACAGTATCCAGAACCAGAAACGAGTTACTTGAGGGAATAAATAGCTTCTTTCCTCAGTTTCCTTTTACTATAGAGGTTTAAAGCACATAGTGAGATTGGCAATGTGAGCAAAAAAAAAACTGTTCTTAATGCCAGTTTGCATGTAAGCAAGACCATGGAAAAATATTGCATCATGTCTATGAGTGACGTAGTACATCATTCATTGTACTCATGTGCCATGTCAGCTTTTGAAATTAACTTTGCAGGCTTTTATTTCTAAAACAGGAAGATTAAACATACGTTAACTTGTAAACTGCATAGCAACTTGCCACAGCTATAAACAGTCCTATGAAAAAATTGCCTTAAATGCATATAGGTAAAAACCAGTTGGCATAAAACAAAGACTTATGGCTCTAAACGCTATTTGAAACTGCAAACAGGGTTTAAAAATTATATGCTAGCAGTTCATTCTATTCTATGGATATTGTATAGAGGAAGTATAACATACTAACACATAAGCAAAACCTTTTCTATTGCTCGAAGACAAATTACTATTGCAATTGTGGAAAATGCATTTTTCTGTTTGCATATATGGAAACAGCCCTCTAAATCATTTATGTTCAAAGAAATGAGGAATACAAGATGACAAAATGAATACATGGAAAAGAACTTTATGCAGTTATTATATTGAAGAATTTCAATTGCATTTCAAGAAAAGCAAAAAGACAAATTGGAAAACTGACCTTGTAATCTGCTATCGAATGATCAAGTATACTTGTACAAATGTACAAATTGTGATAGGGACAAGCAATCTTTCCTAGTGTAGTTTGTGCGTATTTGTTTATATACAGTTGAAAGCATTGAACCCTGTCACAAGGACAAATTAGACAAATGAGTACAGTGAGTGGCATATGCTATGTTATTCATAAAAAGAAAACATAATTCTTATGTAGATTCATTTGAATTTTTATTAATTTTTAAATACTTGTTGCTATTTGTGTACCCTATAATATAGAACATTTTTTTTTGCATATGCATGCACCAGGGTAATTCTGTTATTGCAATGGTGGCATAAGCTCTTTAGGAGCAATCAATGGAATAGATCCCATATTTGCTTAAGCACCTAAAAAAAGTGTAAATAGGCCACAGCAACTAATCAATCCTAAGGCAAAAAACAACAGAGACTTGTGCTAGCACTGTTAAGTTATGGTAGAAACAATTTCTAGCTATTGTTTAATTCCAAACTAGCTATCACTTAATAGTGAAAGCGATGTAAATATTGATTTTCTAACTAAATGGGGTCATTTCATTTCCATATGCATAAGTTTATTTTGCACCATTTTGTAGCACTTACTATTACTTGTGCAATGAAGCCACATGCAAGTAGAATTCATAACTCATGGCATTTAGATACACCCAAGGAGAAATACAAATCAAGGTTGTTAGCATCCTGATAAGAAAGATGATGAGATACATCCAATTAATGTATGCCACAACATGTTATTCAATGAAGATGATTTGGATAGAAATGTTACAAATCAGAATCCTTATTGGTGTCTGAGTAATCCTCTTTTTCAAGACTTTTCAAGGAAATTGCATGCCAATACTATCAGTGAATAAGTGGAATTAGATCTTGTAATTGACTTTGTTTGATTGGTCAAATGTGTACAAGGATAGTTATAATTATTTCTTTGTTTTAACTGTTATGTATATAAATACTATTCAACAGTTATGTAATTAATTAGATATGAAATGACAAAAGGAAAAAGAAAATAAATTAATTAAGATAATTTGATTCATTAATTAATAAAGTGAATTATCGTGTAAAAGTAAAAAAATTAGAAGTTGCAAAAAAATCCTCTTTGCTTTATGCTTTAATGACAATGAGGGAGATGAAAGCAATTGTGGAGTTTAAGCTTATATCTGTAAATTGCATTTGCCTGACAGTTTGTAAAGTGCTTTTAACATATTGTCCTCATATTGTTTATAAGGTCCTATTATGGGACATGCTAACAGAACAGTGGCTCTAAAACGTGAACTATGGAACAGTTTTGCAGTAATTGAAGATATGCAGTCTTTAGAGAGCTCATAAGCGCCAAGTTATTGTTAAGATGTCACATTCTACGTTGGACAAAAGACAATTGCTTGCCCAAGGGACTAGACTCTGAAGAATAGCACAGGCTGAGCACTATGAAACCCAATGTGCTTATGGACATTAAAATAAAAGAAAACTGATGAGAGAAACTATTTATTGCCTGGAGTAGCTTGTCTGCAAGTGTCCTTTTTTGGAATCATGACAACCTTTGCCCTGTCACTGTAAACTGTTGTGTAGAAAAGACATATCGACACACACATATATGTATACATATGTATATATATGTACAGATACATCCATGTAAAGACAGATTAATGCATCTATGGACATAAACATATATGCATCCATATGATTACATGCATATAGACATAAATGCACCTATACACACATACATATATGCATAAATACATATATGCATAGATATATCTGGAGTCAGATGCATGCATGCATACATGCATCTACAGAGGTCTACATAGATATGCACATAGGTGAATGCATATGCACATAGAAACATGCATACATATATACATGCACTGACACATTAAGCAGAAAGCGATTGTGATCATGAACTAAAGCACTATGAAACACAGCCCCACGATGCACTTGAATAGCAAGGAACTATGGAGAGTAACAAACTATCATTTCAGCCATAACATTTCTTGCTTAGTGGCTACAAGCTCTTCCTCAGAAGTACAGCTTACAAAACACAAAAAAACAACACACGCAAAGTAATGGAAATGCATACCAAGTAACTCAACTCTATATTAAATGACCAAAGTACCCTGGCCACGTGTGGCCTCCAAGCGACTCCACCGCCTTCACTTTGAGCCAAATGCCATTCAATGCATTTAATTTTTTTTCATGCATCACGTACGTCTACCCACCAGTTTGATAAACTATGCCTCTGCTTAATTTTAATTAATCAATTTATGCACTCGCTGTTTCCTGATATTTTAATGCATTTAATCTGCATTCATGGATTACGTACCTCTAGCCGCCACCTTTTAAACTATGCCTTTGCTTAAATTTATTTAATCAATTTATGCATTCGCATTTTTCTGAATTTTTAAAACGAAAATGATTTATAAAGCTACTTGGATGAATAGAAAAATAGATAAATGCTAATTTTCCAATATATAAAATAGCTCTCAAAATTCAAGCTATACCAAAAAAAAAGCAATATGTTAAATGGTGAAATGTGATTGGTTCATGCTGCTGGTTAAATGCATTCCGGGTGAATGCATAAGTATTCCTTCCTACCAGCAGGAAACTTATCCTAGTGAGTGCTATTAGGTTTGTTATCTTCAATTTCAAACTCCTTTGACGTTAATGCATTTTCTTTGGTAGTAGAATATGGAGTTTGCTTTTTTTGATGGGAGGGTGGAAGAAAATGACATATACAAATAAATTTAGGCAAAGACATAGGCTAGAAAAACTGATAGCTTTTATCAATAGAAAGGAGACGTTTACAGTGACAGAGCAGAAGCTCTTGTGCTCATTGAAGGAACGCCAAGAGACAAGCTACTCAAGGCAACAAATGGCTATTTTTATCTATTTTGCTTCATTACATCCCAAAAATGCAAGTTGGGTTTCACAATGCATGAAAACACATTTGTGCAAACAACTGCCAAAATTATAATTGCAATCGATGACAATGATAGTGTAATGGATACTAATAGTTCAAACATCAAAATACACCAGCTAGTTTTTTTTTAGATTCAATGCAAACAAGTATCAATTGGAAACAGATTAACCTTACAGTCTATTTATCATAGGTTCATGAATTCCAAATGCACAAGTGCAAACATGGTTCTCCATAGGCTTTTGCAATGCATTTTAACTATATTGTTGTTTTGCATCGAGCTTAAAGAACCACTGCAATTATGGTTTCGAAACAGATTTAAATCAATGGATGTAAGTCAAGAAAGGTTCCTAGTTACACTTAATACTTGAATCATGAAGCATCATTGCTTCAAGCTAGAGCAAAAGTGTAGAGAGGGACACAGAAGCAAATTCAACAATGACACCATCAAACAAGGATTTGTTTGCTATCACTATGACTAACTATTGAACTCAATTAACTCATCAGTCAAACAGCTTTATTCATTACTGAGCTAACTTGTTTCAAAGCTATCTTGTTAAACTGATTAGTTAATTTCATTAATGAGTAAAAGATAGAATTGACTTAAGTTGCAGAAGCTAATTGTAAGATTGACTTGTTCGTTAATTGACTTTGATTAATGGTTCAGGGATAGATGAGACAAATTAAATTGGCATCAGCAAAATGTGAGATGGACTTATTGGCTCTTACGCCACATATACTATGACATTTCAGCTTTCATGAAATAATACCGAAAGCAATAGAATAAGAAGATGGCTTTAACATACACGAAGAGATACAATTAATATGGACAGCTATAAGCTGTTGAATATTTGTAGCGTAAGGAACTAAAAGGAAGATGTTGCCAAAGATTTTGCAATTTCGGTTTATAATTGCATTTGCTTCCTTGTCTATAAAGCCTTCTCAAGAAGTTCCTTTTTTTTTTTTTGCATACGAATGGCCATGATTGGTTTAATTGATTTGGTGTACAGAGATGTTTTATAATTAACTATAATTAACTTTTCATCTAAGCTTTTACGTATCCCTATATGCAACTGCGTATACATGCGTCCATGTATTTTTTGGATATGCCACTATAGCCTTGTACCAATTTACTTTGTTATATGGCTATCGCATATAGTAACACCAATAAGCTCTTTCACTGTACATAGCAACTGTTTTCGTAAATGCTAGGTTGAGCTTATATGTATCAGGATACATATACACTCACGCTAAAAACTACTGAATTATGGTCTCTATTTTCCCATTTTCGTAGACACGTTACTATTGCAATTAAATGTGTAAAGCATTTGTGTCCAAAGAAATTAGATAAATAAATGGCAATATGTTACACAACCTTGTCTTATGTTTTCATAGTAGTTTTTTCATTGCATTTCAAGTAAACCAGAAACCAGAATTTTATTCATATTATTTCATCCATGGCATTTATAGCCTTTCCAATAATTGGCTATGACCAATCAT
>VDFB02078552.1:0-15704 GCA_007258455.2 Sequoia sempervirens
AGGGATAATCATGTAATTGATTGGATTGATTTATAGGTAAAATACCCTAGAGTAATAACTCTCGAGCTCATCAAGGTGATAGGGACATGTAAGCTATTCTTGCATAACAGAGAGGTCTTGCAGGGAAGAGTCTAGTGGGACCAGTACATAGAAGACTCAACTACTTGGGAGGACTATGTGGAAATTCAATAGAAGTTTCCTCATATTCTTAATGATTTTGAGAATGTGTGAACAACATATTGTTAGTTGTTATGTTTTATAATAATCCCCAAAGTCATCGAGGATGATGATTCATAAGGGGGGGAGTATGCTACACCCCAATTGTTTAGTTACTATTTACTACTACTACATAGGGTAAATATGAATGTAATGTGAATTTTGGAGATGAATAAATTATTATTGTACCTTGTTATCAATGTGAATGTTATCTCATTTGAATGTTATCTCGTTTGATGTTATCTCAATTGAAGTTATTCATGGGGAAATATTGCATATATGTGAATGGATGACTATTAAATTATTATTCTAACTCATGGAGATGTTTTATGTATATTGCATATGTTGTGAACAATTAATTGTCATGTGCATGTGTTAGTGGATGCAGGTATTTGTTCCATTCCTCCAAGAGGAGGGGAAGTATCACTTAGGAGAAGATCTTGGTTGGGTAATCAGTAAAAGTAAACTATCTAAGCATATATACAAACCACATTAGAATGATTGAGTTGAGTTAGTTTGTGGGTAATAGGTAAGTCATCCTTAGCTGATATGTCTACAATTGAGAGTCTTGTTACTTCTGCATGCATTACTAGGAGATGTTTATCTATTTAGCTTTTGAGATCTTTTTTGTACAATTACGATTATATTGACAAGTGGGATGTATGTGGAATTATGTGTATATATATGCACATACATGTCAATGGGATTTAACGAAATGCATATGCACATGTGTAGATGTACCACACGTAAACACTTATCAATATGAAGGTGATTGTGAATGGTTGTATGTGAATCAGATGTGAGAATACACACACACACACACACACACACACACACACATATATATATATATGTATGTATAGTATATACACATATCCATATGTATATGTATATTGATACATGCATACATTGGCGAATGGACACGCTCATATAAATGCATCGATATAGATATACCTACACATATGTGTACATAGAGGCATAGACATTTATACATACATATATATATATATATATATATATATATATATATATATATATATATATTCAATATAGTGTGTTTATTATATACTATTTTTCCTGTACTCTTATATATATACATATATATTTATATATCGAATGTATGCTTACAATATTGGGTTACGATATATATATATCTATATAAATATATATATAAATACGTGATGGTATTTCAATATATATATATGTATATATAATATATTATATATATAATAAGATATATTTAACATATTATATATGTTAATAGAAATTGACTATCATTTGTTTTAGATAGAAGTAAATTTATAAAGGATGGTAATAGTTGATTATGACTATGATATTAAAGGTTGATAATAGTCAATATGACTATATTCATTGAAACCGTATGAAGTTGTTTGTGACTATTGGTGAAACCAATTATCGCTCAGTTTGTCACATGTTAGAAGGACATTGGAATACATTTGGTATTGCTAGCTTGTGTCGATATAAATGTGCAGACTTGGTCAATGCCCTTGGAAAGTTCAACCTTGACTTTTTCAATCGAAATAAATGCTTTAAGTCAACTCATACAATATGCAAATCAATGTGAGTTTGCTATTAAGAAATGAAAGTTGACTATTTCCTGTAGCTGCATAACCACACCAAACAAGAAGGAAAGAGGAATGGGATTGGCGCCACCTTTAAATCAAAGTTGTTGTAGATTTCTTTTCTTTGCGGAAATTCAAATTTAGCATATGCAAATTGAATAAGTCTTGAATTAGTTGTCAATGTTGCAAGCCTATATGTAGATGTTTATGCTAAGTATGAGCTTAGGGAGTCACCACCTTTTTGCTAAGTTTCATGTGTTTCTTTGCATGAAGCTTGTTTTCCATTTACATTCCTAAACTGTATGCCATGAGGTTTCTAGGATGCTCTATAAATAGTTGAGCCATTTCATTAGTGAGGACACATTCTTTCCCAAGAGATTGCACATATTTTACAGTTCATTATTATCTGTGTTATTTCCATCCAAAATTTCTTTATATTGTGAGTGAGAAATAGTGAGTGTTCTATTGTGTTGAGAGGAAACATTGTTGTTTGAGAGGAGTAAGCTATCAACTTGTGAGGTAGAGTTATTGAGACATTCTTGAGAAGCTAATTATCAAGCTAACTACTATTGGAGAGGGCTGCATTACTGTCATTAATTTAGATAAGTGATAGTAGGCATGGGGATCTCTTCTGCTTTCTTATTTTACGTTGAAATGATATGTTTTCCATGATTGCTTGAAATGTCTTTTCTAGTGTATGCAATAGAGGTATTAGAGAGTTCCTTTGAAAAGGAAATTGAAGCTTTTATGTTGTGCTTGTAAGTACTCCATAATAGGAGTTTGATGTATATCATAGATATAATATACTAGGCTTGAATAAATACAAGAGGCATTTGAGGTACACTTAGCTAAAGTTATTGATTTAACTAGTGTAACACCCCCGCCAAGGAACCCTAGAGGACAACACAACTAGGTCAGCTAATGGAACAATTTTTTTTTTAAATGCAAACAACAATAGAATTCTTAACACATTAAACTAATCGTAGGTCCTCTAAGGTTCCTTGACTGTGCTACTCACAAAGCAAATAATCAAAATAACTAGAATAAGGTTCAAATTTTAAAGAATTGCATTAAATGTCTTCCACATCACTTATTCTTCATAACATATCATCAAATAAAAGCTAATTAACATATGCAAGATGCATAACATCGCAATATTCATTACAAAAGGATTCATCAATAATAATAGTTACATCATTACATTGATTACATCAATGCTTCCCTTAATACAAGTGGGAAGAGTACATCTATTACCATTAGAGATACAATTGATAAACAACCAATATGCTAACACATGAGAGGATGCCTTCACAACTATAACATGAAACTAAAATCCACCGCACAAAGGATAATATCCATGCACATGAACAAGCAACAAGAACACCCAATGGAAGAATAAGCACCAACCTCTCGACCATGTGGAACCCTAAGGTCCACCCCCCGTGCTAGGAGATAACACAGGGTCCCACATAATACAAAAAGATAGGAGAGCAACAAGATAATACATTCAAGGGGCTATACAAGGACTCCAAAACAACACTTCCATCACATTGACTTCACTTACAATACTGACTTCACTTCCAGAGGAACTCACACAACAAAAAGAGAAAGTAAAACTAGGGAATGCTAGATTGCAATAGAGAGGAGTGTCATCACATAGCTTGATATGAGTTATCCTGGAAAATCTTCCTAGGCCCTAGCCCCCATCCAGGGTTATCTTGGTAGCCTCTACCGATCCTCTACCCCCATACAAACTCATGCAAAATCAACATACCTTTCATGAGGACAAGGTAGTTGATTTTTCCATTCCAGGCCTTCCCATCTCATATCAAGCCTAAATGAGCACTTGAGCCATGAGTGAGGCATACATCATCTTATTTAATGTGAATTCTACCCATCCCCCTAATTCAATTTTAGGTTATCACTAGATTAAGAAACCCTCAAATGGGTTATCTTGGACACCACTTTGGGTTCCAACCCCCATTGAGAGCCACTCCCCCTACTTGCAACTAGTAAACCCTATACATCAAGCAAGGCATTTACCATCTTGAAAACTTAACATTATCACATGAAACCATATGAAGATGAAAGGCATCACCCTTAGGGTTCACAATTTGCACAAAACACATAACCCAAAACATTGTCGGCCATTTCCAAAGTAAAACAATCATTGGATAATTCACACATAATTACCCCTTCCTAGGCCTCTGGAAATTGACCTTAACCAACTTACAAATGACACCCCCTTTCAATATTACATAACACTTATGCATTGTTAAATATGCACCAACACTTAAACCAAACATTGATAAAAAAACAACAAATGTTCAATACATTATGGCCATACAGATAGTCTCAATAATATAGGATTAGTTCAATACGCTCATTTTTACTTTACCACATAATTAAATATAAAGATTATTCCCCCAATAATTATGTTTGAAAAACTATAACCCAATATTCTAGTTAATTTACTTACATAGTAATTTTAAAATTTCAACTATAAAAAGGTCAAAAGGACAATCCATATTCACCTATAAATAAACTAACATATAATAATCATTTACCGTAATAATTTGAAAATAACTATATCAATTATTCTAATGAACTACATAGTAATTCTACTAATCCACTATTTAATAATCATGAAAATAATTAACATTTTTTACCTATTAGTTAATAGTGAGTTGTCTGAACCATCTAACATATACACAAAATCATTTAAATTAAATACTCATTTCCTAAGTTTTTACCCTTACACAGTATTCCTAATTCACATTATTTGGATATGAAATAAATTTGTAACTATACAATTCTTTTACCTAGTAATTTAAATGTTCACTTAAATGCTACTATTCTGTGAGAATCCTTTATCAAGTGACACTTCATTTACCATATATTCTACAGAAAGAACACTTTCACAATCCAACATTAAATATAAATAACATATATATATATACATACATACACACACACAAATATATATATATATATATATATATATACACACATATATCTATATATATCATATATCTATATATATATCATATATATATATATATACATATATCTATATATCTATATACATATATCTATATATATCATATTTCCCATGAAACAAAACACAAACAAAATGGAATATTATATATATATATATAATGAAACCATAGCAACATTAATTATCAATCGATACATGAATATATTACCAAGTAAATCATAGTAATTTAATTTCCAAATAATGTCTAGATATTATCGAACGAAGAAGCTGCAAGAACATAATCACTCTTCTATTCAAAACTTATGAAAGGAACCCTAAGACTGAAGCCTGAATAAACTAATTCAATGTAAATCAAATATAGTGAGACTTACACTATCAAATGTATTTCCAAGGTAATTAAAACACAATCATAACATACTATGTGAGATTTAAAATCACATTTAAATCCTATAGCAAACTTATCAACATGTAAACATATTTTCAATACAAAATGATGAAACCTTGAAATACGCACTGCAAGGACATGGGAGGATAGACAACAAGGTACACTGGGAAGGTAAGGGAACAACATACAATCAAGAATCTTGTTTAATCATTGGTCAAGGACTAAAGTTAGGTTTCCCAAATGATGACGATGGCTCAATAAGTAGGCGCAATGAATAACATAACAGTCATGATCAGATAATCACATAGTACTCATAATAGAATTAGTCCTCATAAGCAAGTAAAACCATATGCTAATCCTAACATGTACACCAAACCTCAAATATCAAAAGTGTCATCAAACTATCATCATAGCAGTAGGTCCCACATCAAATAATGTATCAAAGTGTCTCATTAAAACTAGATCATCTATCAGTCTATCAGAGAATAATATGAGAGGCACTACATCCTCCCCCTCTAGAATTAGGCTTACTCCTAGAAGCATGCAAATCAACAAGAAGGGGTATAACTCCTGCATCCAAGATGCATCCTCCCAAATGGCTGAAGAATCATCATTAGGATCCCATTAGAACCTCACCTACTTAATGTCTCAGATCCTGAGAGCAAGTATCTTGTGCTATAGAATGTCCAGGGCTCCAGAGCCAGCTACCTGTAAGGAATTCTATTCAAGAACATGTGAAATATCTAGATAATATGGCCTGAGAATAGAAACATGAAATACATCATGGATATGTGATATACTGGGTGACAAAGCAAGAAGATACACAACAGGGTCAATCCTCTCCAAAACCTCGAATCCCCAACAAAATGCAGTGTGAGCTCAGAGCCTTTTCCATAGTGGATCATACTCTTTCATGGAAACACCTGCAAGAACACCCAGTCACCAACCAAAAACTGATGATCAACCCTATGAGCATTCACATACTTCTTTTGCTTGTCCTAAACTACCACCAAATGCTCTCTAATACAAGCAACCTGCTACTCCATATCTTGAACCATCTTCAAACCTAGGAGGACTTTGTCCTCAAGACAATCCCAACTCAATGGGGTTTGACAAGGATGACCATAAAAGGCCTGAAAAGGGGACATGCTGATAGAACTGTGGTACCCATTATTATACAAAAACTCCACTAAATAAAAATAATCCTCCCAATGGGTCTACTGATCCATGAAATACATCCTGAGCATATCCTCAAGGACCTCATTAACTCTCTCAGTTTGTCCATCTATCTCTAGGTGATAAGCTAAACTAAATTTCAACTAAGTCCCCAACACATGCTGCAAGGACGTCCAAAATGCTGAAGTGAACACCAGATCTCTATTAGAGATGATCCTATGAGGAATCCCATGCAACCTAATTATATCCTCCATGAAAATTTTGGCCACTAAAGAAGCATTATATGAGGACCGAACAAGAGAGAAGTGCACCACCTTAGTCAACCTGTCCATGGTGACCATGATAGTGTCATGAAAATGAGAAGATACTAGAAAGTCGACTATAAAATCCACTGAAATGATGTCCCATTTCCATTCTGGGACAAGTTACAACTGAAGAAGACCTGTGGGGTGCTAATGTTCTACCTTCACCCTTTGGCACTCCAAACACCTCAAGAAAAAATATGCAATATCCCTCCTCATTTTGGCCGAAAAATACAACTGACAGAGGTCTATGTGCATCTTCTTGACACCTAGATGAGCTGAGTAGGGTGCTCGATGGGCCTGTGAAATAATTAGGGTATGAAGACCCTCTAAAGGAGGAACGTAGATGTGACCTAAGTTACAAAAGAGACCATCTGACTCAAGAGAATAACTTACAAATTTTCCCTCCAAGGCTTTGCTTGACTCAATCTCGGACCTCAGCTCTTGATACCAACTGTCTGCAGGAAGTGCTGCAAGGATTTGACCCCTCAAATCTAATCCAAGAGTGACTAATGAAAGCTCATGCCTTTGCTGACCAAGAGAATCTACCATGAAATTCTCCTTACCCTGGATGTACTTCACCTCAAAGTCATACTTGCACATGAACTCCATCCACCATCTCTGCCTAGCATTTAGGTTTGGTTGTGTGAAGATATATTGTAAACTGTGGTGATCACTATGCAACTCAAACTGATGCCCCAAAAAAAAATGTATTCATATCATCAAGGCATGAACAATGATGACTAACTCTAAGTCATGCATAGGATAGTTCAACTCATGATCCTTGAGTTTGTGAGACTCATAGGCTATCACGAGACCATCCTACATCAAAACTGCTCCTAGACCTCCAAAGATGCATCAGTACACACCACAAAATCTCATGTAGGATTAGGAACTACCAAAATAGGTGTGCTAGTCAATCTCTCCTTGAGAGTTTGAAAGGATACATGACACTTCTCTGACCAGATGAACTTCTCCCTTTTCCATTGAAGGGAAGTGATAGGGCAAGCTATCCTCAAAAAACCCTACACAAATTGATGATAGTAACCTGCTAGGCCCATAAAGATGTGAACCTCTGAAACATTAGTGGGATCAGGACAATCTATGATGGCTTGGATCTTTGAAGGATCCACAATAATAACCTCTCCTAATATTACATGCCCCAAATATCTCACCTTTTTTTGAAATAATTCACACTTTTCTAAATTTGCATATAACTAATTCTCCCTTAGACACTGCAAAACTGGCCGCAAATGCTCTTTGTGCTCCTCCATAGTCCTAGAATAAATCAAAATATCATCTAGGAACACAAGGAAAAATATGTCAAGATAGGTGCAAAATAATCCATTCATCAAGCTCATAAACAAAGACGATGCATTCGCCAACCTGAATGGCACAATAGTGAACTCATAGTGCCCATAACGAGTGTGAAATGCAGTCTTATGAATGTATACCTCAAAGATACACAAATGATGATACCTCGATTTAAGGTCAATATTAAAAAAAACATTGGCTCCCTTAATCTGATCAAAGATATCATCAATCCTCAGCAAGGCATATTTGTTCTTCACAATCACCTTGTTCAGTTTCCGATAATTGATACACAACCAAAGGAATCTATCCTTCTTGTTGACAAAAATGACTGGTGCTCCCCAAGGAGAGACACTAGGATGAATGAACCCATTAGCCAACAATTACTCTAGCTGTAACCAAAGATCCTTAAGCTCCTGAGTAGTCATCTGATATAGAGCTCGAGAAATAGGTTCTGCCCCGAGAATAAGATCTATCCTGAAATCGATGTCACACTTAGGTGGCATCCCTGGAATCTCAAAAGGGAATGTATTTTCAAACTCCCTAAGAATAGGATGATCATTTAGGGACACCTCTTGACTCTCCCCCAACTCGAAATCATTAACCATCACCACAAACAACCAACAACCCTGACACATACATCTCTTTAACTGCATAGCATAAATCATACACAAAGAGATGGGTCTTTGAATGCCAACTACCTCTACCTCCCTGCCTAAATCATCCACACACTACACTAATTTTTGTCAAAAATCTATAACTACTTGATGAGCATCCAACCAGTCCATACCCAACACTATGTTATAAGATCCTAGGGATATGATGCGAAGATCCACCATGGTAAAGAGAGTACCAATCTTCAAACCACATGCATACACGAGGGACTCTATCACTACTCTAGCTCCAGAGGTCAATTCGACTGGCTACCTAACATCCTGCTTTGCTGCCACTAGCCCACAATGCTCCACTAAAGAAGGGGAAATAAATGAATTAGAAGCACCAAAGTCAAAAAGGATAGAAACAACAATAGCCTGCAACACACTTGTGGTCTCCACAACTATACCTTGAAGCTCTGCCTAGTGGTTATTAACCATTGCAAAAACTCTATGAGACCTACCTGCATCACCCACTATCAGCTCTGAAGCTGTTAGCATTTGACTAAATCTTGTTGTGCTCTTCTGTGGACACTACCTAGCTATATGGCCATGTTGGCCACAAGAAAAACATCTTGTACCTTTTCCATACCCCCTGCTAGCTGAGGGTATACTAGACTACTTGAAGCTACCTTTGTTGGTTTTTGACTGTGTGCTTTACACTAATTGGTCAAAAAGATTATGCTTGGATCACCACCAATTCTAGTTTTTTCCCAAACTGAGAACCACTACCCTGTCGAGACTAAGAATTCTTAGGTTTTGACTTGAAACACTACTACTATTGCCTCTGCTATTGTCCACCCTTAGCAGGTGCATGATGGCTCCTAGAGGAACCCGCTGCTTGAGACTAACCACCTCGGGACCTGAAACCTACTGGAGGTGCACTGCTAATCTACACACCTGTCTGTACTCCTAGTGCCATGGCCATATTCTCCTCTACTATCTGAGCCTTCTCTATTGCCACCTCCATGGTTTTTGGCTCAAAAACAAAGACTCTCCCACTAATATGGGCATTCAACCCCTAATAAAATACTGAACCAACATGGCCTCATCATCACCAATACCTGCATACTACTAAAGCTCAAAGAACCTCTACTGATACTACTCCACAAAAATATCCATTTTCCTCAACTCATGAAACTCATCAACATGACCCTGCCTCCAATGGTTTGACAAAAAGAGAGCTTTGAACCTCTCCAAAAACAACTCCCAAGAAACTAAACCAATATCCAAATATAATTTTTGTTCCTCCAACCACCACCATGTAGAAGAAAAACCCCTAAGGTGCATGATGGTGCATCTTGCCTTGGTGTTGCTACCATACAGATGCATGGAAAAACACCTGTCCAAATCTATCAACCAAGTCTCTGCCTCCAAGCCACCATTAGAACCATCGAAGGTAGGAGGGAAAACCCTCAAGAGATCCCTCATATGACTTGCTAAAATAGCCTCCTACTCTACTGCAACGTCTCTCCTCCTAGTGGACCTTTCTCTCTCCCTATCCATATGCTCAGAGTGTTGTGATTCCCCCTATTGATTACCCTCCTATCTAGGGTCAAGGTGGGAAATGAACTCCGCAATAAAATGACATAACTGAGCTCCCTTTGACTCCGGTTAGCCATGACTATGACCCCATCTTCCCTAATAATTCTGAGAGATTTGTTGTTCCACATGATCACTCTCATGGGAAATCTAAGAAGGGGGTGTCTTGGCAGTTAGCCCCATGACCACCACCTCGACCTCTACCACAACTCCAACCTCAACCTCTAGGAATCTTCCTACACAAGAAATACCAAAGGAAAAGTCTCAGGTTGTTAGACAAGGATGAAAAAAATGGGAAAACACAATCTTCAAAGTCTAAGCAACTAGCACAACATAGTGGGCTCATATAAAACTAGAGTAGTCAGTGTTAGAAACTTGGGCTCTGATACTAGGTGTAATGCCCTCGCCAAGGAACCCCAGAGGACAACACAATTAGGTCAACAAATGGAACAATTTTTTTTTTTAAATGTAAACAACAATAGGTTGTTTAACACATTAAACTAATCCTACATCCTCTAAGGTTCCTCAACTGTGCTGCTCACAAAGCAAATAATCAAAATAACTAGAATAAGGTTCAACTTTTAAAGCATTAAATTAAATGTCTTCCACATCACTTATTCTTCATAACATGCCATTTGATAAAAACTAATTAACATATGCAAGATGCATAACATCACAATATTCATTACAAAATAATTCATCAATAATAATAGTTACATCATTACAATGATTACATCAATGCTTCCCTTAATACAAGTGGCAAGAGTACATCTATTACAATAAGAGATACAACTAATATACAACCAATATGCTGACACATGAGAGGATTCCTTCACAACTGGAACATGAAACTAGAGTCCACCACACAAAGGATAATCTCCATGCACATGAACAAGCAACAAGAACACCCAATGGAGGAAAAAGCACCAACCTCCAGATCATTTGGAACCTTAAGGTCCACCCCTCATGCTAGGAGATAACAAAAGGTCCCACATCATACAAACAGTCAGAAGAGGACCATGCTAACACATTCAAGGGGCTTTACAAGGACTCCAACACAACACTTCCATCACACCAACTTCACTTACAATACTAACTTCGCTTCCTAGGCCCCGAACCCCATCTTGGGTTATCCTAGCAGCCTCTATTGATCCCTGTCCCCCATACAAACTCATATATAATCAACATACCTTTCATGAAGACAAGGTAGTTGATCTTGCCATTCCAGCCCTTCCCATCTCATCTCAAGCCTAAACGAGCTCTTGAGCCATGAGTGAGGCATACATTATCTTGTTTAATGTGAATTCTACCCATCCCCCTAATTCATTTTTAGGTTATCACTAGATTAAGAAACCCTCAAATGGGTTATCCTGGACACCACTTTGGGTTTCGGTTCCCATTGAGAGCCACTCCCCCTACTTGCAACTAGTAAACCCTATACATCAAGCAAGGAATTTACCATCTTGCACACTTAACATTATCACATGAAACCATACCAAGATGAAAGACATCACCCTTAGGATTCACAATTTGCACAAAGCACATAACCAAAAACATTTCCAACCACTTCCAAAGTAAAAAATAACATTAGACAATTCACACATAATTACCCCTTCCTAGGCCTCTAGAAACTAACCTTAACCAACTTACAAATGACACCCCCTTGTAATAATTACACAACACTTATGCATTGTTAAATATGCACCAACACTTAAACCAAACATTGATAAAAACCAACAAATGTTCAATACATTATGGCCATACAGGTAGTCTCAATACAAGATTAATTCAATACACTCATTTTTACTTTACCACATAATTAAATATAAAGATTATTCCCCCAATAATTATGTTTGAAAAGCTATAACACAATATTCTAGTTAATTTACTTACATAGTAATTTTACAATTTCAACTATAAAAATTTCAAAAGGACAATCCATATTCACCTATAAATAAACTAACATAGAATAATCATTACAGTAATAATTTGAAAATAACTATATAAATTATTCTAATTAAATACGTAGTAATTCTAATAATCCACTATTTGATAATCATGAAAATAATTAACATTTATTTACCTATAAGTTAATAGTGAGTTATCTGAACCATCTAACATATACACAAAATCATTTAAATTAAATACTCATTTCCCTAAGTTTTACCCTTACACATATTCTAATTCACATTATTTAGATATGAAATAAATGGTAACTATACAATTCTTTTACCTAGTAATTTAAATGTTCACTTAAGTGTTACTATTATGTGAGAATCCTTTATCAAGTGACACTTCATTTACCATATATTCTCTGAAAGAACACTTTCATAATCCAACATTAAATATAAATAACATATATACATATACATACATACACACATACATATATATATATATATATATATATATATATATTTCCCATGAAAACACAAACAAAATGGAATATTATATATATATATATATATACATATAATGAAACCATAGCAATGTTAACTATCAACCGATACATGAATATATGACCAATTAAATCATAGTAATTTAATTTCCAAATTATGTCTAGATATTATCGAATGAAGAAGCCACAAGAACATCATCACTCTTCTATTCAAAATTGATAAAAGGAACCCTAAGACTGAAGCCTGAATAAGCTAATTCAATGTAAATAAAATACAATGCAACTTACGCTATCAATTGCATTTCCAAGGTAATTAAAACAAAATCATACAATACTATGTGATATTTTAAAATCACATTCAAATCCTATAACAAACTTATCAACATGTAAACACATTTTCAATACAAAATGATGAAACCTTGAAATATGTGCTGCAAGGACATGTGAGAATAGACATCAAGGTATACTAGGAAGGAAAGGGTACAACATACAATCAAAACCTTTTTAATCAACTGGTCAAGGACTAAAGGAAGGTTTTCCAAATGGCGATGATGACTCAACAAGTAGGTGCAATGAACAACATATAGATCATGATTAGATAATCACATAGTATTCATAATGAATTAGTCCTCATAAGCAAGTAAAACCATTTTCTAATCTAACATGTGCATAAAACTCAAATATTATAAGTGTCATCAAACTATCATCATAGCGGTAGGTCCCACATAAAATAATGTATCAAAGTGTTCATAAAAATAGATCATCTATTAGTCTATCGAGAGAATAATAGGAACTACAACTAGGAAAGCTTGTGTTACTCCTAGGATAGTTAATCCAGTATGGGAGGGAGCTTGTGTACTTGTTAAGTAGATTCATTCCAAGTAGATTAAAATGGTGATAGGTTAATCTGGGGTGACAGAATATCCATTGAAGGACAATACCTATGTGTAGTTTAAGATAGCCTTAAGTCAAATTATCCCTGAGTAGTGTATGCAATAGATGAATCTCAGTAGGAATATTGAATGTAACACTTTGGCCAAAGTAGTGTAATGTTTGAGACTCCACTACAGATTGTGTGACTACCAAGACTACATTGTCAATTCGCTGTGGTCCAATATTACATGCTAGTTTGAGATTGTGGGATTACAAGTTCTAGTTATGTAGGACACAACACTATGCTCAGTTGGTTGCCATTATCAGTTACTCTACCAATATCTTCATCATAGGGAAGGGCCATTTGTTGAATGATAGATGTGTGGGGGACCACATTAAGATTCTATGGTTGGTGGAAAAGTACTTGAGTGATGCTTCTCCTCCACAGCAGGTGATAGGAGAACCAAGATTTGAAAGGAAGGATCCTGGACCATCTTACAACTATTTGTTCTAAAGCTCTTTGAGCTATGTATGAAAATGTATGCATTATTGTATTGATGTAACTTATGATTTATTATTATGAAGTAAATCCATGTTGTATTATAGAAATGCATCTTGTCATAAATATTATATAATGAGAAGATTTTTTTTTATTGCAATGGCTTTTGCTTGGTTAATTTGCTCATAAGGTGTAAATTTAAGAAATTTTTACTTCTGGGGTTGGTATGTTACAAAGTAATAGAGGACGAAAATAAATTATGTCTCACTTTGCTACATGCTCCTTTGAAAGTTTATATTTTCAATATTTTTTCAATTAACAATAGAAACATATGCGCTCTTTTGAAAATTTCCATCAATTGACAATTAGTTGGGATCGTATCCAAATACTAGAACCTCTAATTTCCATTGAAAGACAACCTATCGACTAAAATTTTGAAATATAAATACTATATAGTTTCTAGTGTTTAATTCAACTAAATACACAATTAAATTGTGATTTTCATATTTTTTAAAGTACAATTTATTTGTAATTATAATTGTTCAAGGAGAACAAGCAATATATGTTTAAGGTTTGTTTGATTTTAATTGGTGATTGAAGAGTTAGGGGTATCAAATTGGTCTAGGTAAGGGGAAATTTATAAAGTAACAATTTTTAAAATTATATGTATCTTTAATATATTTGTGATGGTGAAATTTGTATATTTATGTTATTTTTATTTAGTTTTGTGTTTATTTTGAGGGAATGTTTTGATACATGTATAAGTTGATATATTTTAAAACGTGACCTAATTTGAACTTAAAGTTTTTCCCTTTTTCCCTCATGTCCACTCTTTTATTCTATCCACAAATTGAATCGTACACTCTAAAATATTAGCTTACATATAGTTTGCTATTGATGTAACTATTGCACCTCCTTCTAGGTGAATGAAATTTTTTGGGTGATAATCGAAGAGTTCATAAATTTGAGGAATCTGTAGGGTGCCAACTACTTATTGGGTTCTACCACGTCCCATATGGAAAAGGTAAAGATCTCCAATTTTATGTGCTTTCATAAAAATTCAACAAGTGTTAATTGACTATTGCTAAATGATTTAATTTTTCTTTCATTCATATATTGTACCCGCTTTCTCCTTTTCTATATTTTGGAAAGCATAAATGATATTTATAGATTTTCCATATTTGTACCCAATTGAATCATGTGATATATCTATTTGTCTTCTATTCTCACTACTTCATTTGTTCCAATTCATTCACAACTACTTTTGCTAACAAAAGGCCCTGCAAATTACTTACACAAACCAATACAATAATTCTCTCATGGAACATAGTAGTTGGAGTCTCTCCCCTAATGCTAGATATAAGAAGGTTAGAATGTTGAAAATTGAGGTGTTTATGTAGCTTAATAATTTGTAAAATTTATAATTTATGTCTAAATATATGTATTCTTTGTTACAGATTCTTTGTGGGTGATTATCTGGTTAGTTCATTTTATCATTTGTAAAATGAAGACAAAAGGTTGTAGAAGAATAGAAGATACACAACATATACCGTGGAGAAACCCTTTTGGGAAAAAACTACACCAAGAATCAATGTATTATGTAATCACAGAATAAGATTACAATAATTCCAATCCTTGCTTGAGATGCTTCTTTTTCCTTAAAAAAATATTCTTGCAAGTATAGTTCTACCGTGAAGAACAATGCCAAATCAACTCCATCCATTTGATATCAAAGCTTATCCTCAAAGTTGGCACCCAAGAATGGGCC
>VDFB02078553.1:0-26004 GCA_007258455.2 Sequoia sempervirens
TTGGTGGTATTAGTATTTTACCATTAAATCTAAGAGCTAGGTTGTCTTGCAAACCAAAACTCAAATCATACACTAATGTAAAACTTGTGGAGCACACACATAGTAATAATAATGTAATAATCACACACTCAATGGTTACAACAACATTGTTAATCCAATTTAACCATCCTTGAATAATAATTAACCATTACAATTTTTAACTTACTTAAAAAGACACAACATATGTCATACAAAATTTTATCTAGAGGATACATATATTAATACTCATATACCTTTAAATACAATTAAATCCCTTTCATTCAAAATTACAAAAAGAATAGTAAGAATACCCATACTATTTTTAAGAAGATACCATTGTATTCATTCCATAGTTAACATAATTGGTGTTTCCACCATTGTTCCTATAATTCACTTCAATCAACAAGAGACAAATGCCAACATAATATTTTGAAGGTAACAATAGATTTTTCTATAATTTTCCATACAAGAGAAGGATTTACTTTAAGTAGCCTCACCACCATTATTTGGGGCTAGTACTTAACTCATAGACCTAGCTAAACCCTAGTGAAATAGGGATGAAATTAAATGTTCACTCTCATATAAGGAGTGTAGTGTCAAAAATTACATACCCTTGCAATTTAACCTACTATTTTGTATCCACTTGAGTCTGCACTCCCTTATTTTTTGTGTAGGATCATCTTAGCCCTTGCATCAACCTTTCCCCCCTCAAGATGCTCAAAACCCCTTTTTAGCAACTATCCTTTTGCAGATCAGTTTTGTGTTAACCTAGTGTTTTCCTTGTTTGTCACCATTTTTTAGTGTGATTTTTCTAGACACTAGTGTGTCATAGAGACATTTGTGCATGAAACTAGAATATTTCACTATTTTAACATTCAAAAGGTCATTCTCAAGAAATTTCCAACTTCTCACCTACCTTGCTCGATGGAAATGGATCGAAACGGTTTGTAACATATCAAGAACCTCTTTTTCCCTTCGGTTCTCTCTTTTAAATACATCTTTTCACTTCATTTGGTATCTCTTGAAATCTCTTAAACTTTCCTAATCTCTCTTGATATCTCTTGGAAATTCTCTCTTATCTTTCTCTTTCTCTCAAGCTTGCACAACTCTCTACAACTTGCTACAATAGTCTCAAGCTCTCACAATAGTCTTTTCAACTCTCTTGAATCTCACAACTCTCTCTCTCTCTCTCTTTGGCTTCCTCAAGACTTGTAGGTAATATCTATTTGTCTTGTGCCTTTGAGCATCTTGGGATTTATCAAATCCCTTGTCTATGCATTTTCTTATCTTGTCTATATATCTTTTTATCTATGTTTCTATTTGGCTATCTATGGAGGTGGAAACACCAAAGTGGGGGTTTGATTGAGGAAAGCCCCTAAATAGCACCAACATTTTCCTTGGTCTTATGTGTGCAGGTATTAACTTGGTATTCTTTTTTTGGAGGCTTCATTTCTTGGTTTTTTGTTAGTGCTTTATTTCTCTTCCTTCATTTTATCATCTACATTCCATTTAATCTACATTTCATTTTGTTTGCTTTATTTTAGTTATTTTATTTTTTTTATTTCCCTTACATTATTAAAAGTTCCTAGCAAATATAATTGATAGTAGTTAATTAGTTATTTTTCTAAGACATTCTCAGTTTTTAGTTTGTACAAGACCCCAGTGTGCCGCGAGGATGTCTGTGTGTCACGTTGTCATCCTTGGCCAAGAGCTTGTTAGTTTGTCTAGAAAACCTCTGTGACTTACAATTTCTATTTCTAGAACTCACACCATTTTATCTAGTCACCTAAGCAATGTTCCTTGAGGTAGTTGAAGGAAATTTTCTCCTTGAGACCTCATCATCTTGAGGGTATCAAATTTCCTCCTCTACATTTTGGTGAATATAACGTGGACACTAAAAAAAGGAAAATCAAAGATTTTCCCTTCTAAAATATTTTTTTTTGGGCTGCTGCCCCAAACCCTATTCCATGCCATCAAAGTAGAAATAATAATTTAGCCTTTAACCAACTTTTTTATGCATTATTTCTTATATTTAGCTCATTACTTTTAGAATTCATTTACTATCTTCTTTTATTAGTTCAATTTATAGTTTTATTCAAAGTGCTAATGATGTTCCATTCCAAGCATGCGATGGTGTCTTGGCTTTGCCTATGTCACTTTGTATCTTTTATCCTTCTCATGAAATTCCTCTTGTTTCAGAGGATATTTTATTGTAATAAGATGAAATTATTAATAATTTTCTTAATGTTACTCTACCTTCTCTTCATTATAGTACACTCTTTTCTAGAGATGATGTATTGGTGAATGATGAATATCCTCTCACATTAGATCCCCCAAGGATAGATGTTGAGCATGTTTCTACAAATAATTCCTTTATAAGTGTTAATGAATTTTTAAATTTAACTGTAGTCTCTACCGATCCTCAAAGGTCTAAGAGACTAGTCATTTATGTGACTCTAGTTAGTCCTTCTCCTAAAAAGATTTGTTCTATTTGTGGGGTTCTTGTTGAAAGTGATACACTAGATATTTACATGAAATTCATGCAATCTAAGGCTCCTTGTTATAGAGAAGTAGGCTATAATTATAATACTAGAAGGAATCAACATAATCTTAATCAACCTACTCCTTTACAACCTTCTCAACCAAGCCTTCCTCAAGCACCTAGACCTATAGCTAAGCAACTAGGTAAGTATTATCTTATCGAGAAACTTTGTGTTACTCCTACTAAGATCTCACTTCCATATTTTCTTTAGACTACTTCGATTTACCAGTGTATGCTTCAAGAAGCCTTGAAAAATATTCTCTTTCCTTCTTCTCCTATGCCGACGAATGTTAATGGATTGATACATCATATTTGTGTGGATTCACCAAATATTGTGTTCCATCCGCATGAACTCCCACCTATGAAAGTTCGAAAGCAAGCATATCCTTTGATGATAATAATTTACATTTATAATATTGACATTAGGTGTGCTCTCATTGATACCAGTTTTGCACTCAACGTATGTAGCACTAATTTATTGCCTAGAATTAAAGTTGATTCAAATTCCCTTGCTACCTCTTCCTTACATCTTTGTGGGTTTGATAATGTCAGTCGAGAAGTCTTAGGCATGATAATCTTTCCTTTAAGGTTGGGACCTGTTACTATACCCACCTTGGTATATGTTATAATAGGACCATTACCATATAATATCCTCTTGGGGAGGTCATGGATACATGCTTTAGGAGTGGTTACTTCTAATTTACATCGTTTAGTGAAGTTTGTTGCTAATAATAAGGTGATCATAATCAAGGATGACCCTGATGTTGTACACTTATGTGAGATGACAACTACTTGTCAAACTTTAGTTGCACCTACTCTTAAAAATCTTATTCCTTCATTATCTTCCAATGTGTTTAAATCTACTCTAGTAGTGCCTATTAGAAAGGATACTCTAGAGATAGATGTCCTTGAAAAATATCCTCTTGAAGTAGGAAATCCTAAGTCTCCTTCTACTTCTCCTAAACTAAATGCATGTCTTGGTGATGATTGGGGATCCTTGAACTTCACTAAATCCAATATCTAAGAGTAAAAAGTAGACCCTATCCACCTTGACATCTTGAAAATATCATTCACATCCACTATCAAAGATTATTATTCTTTTACATTGCAAGATAATGTGAACAACACTTGTAATGTCCTCAATGTTGGTCCTCCCCTTTTGAGGAGTTGAAATCACATTATGGTTTCATATTTGATATTATTTCTAAGCATGGATACAAAATAAATGGTCTTGGGTGCATGGAATAAGGAGTTAAGGTTCCTTTGTAACTAACACCTCACTCTTTTGCAAGGGGTTTAGGTCACAAGCCTTCTCGTTTGTCTCCATCCCCTCCATTTTCTTTTGTCCTCATGTCTTCTTCTTGTGAGTAGTCAAAATTTTCTTCACAAGAGAAAAGGTTCCTTCCTACTCCTCATCCTTTATTTGAGCAAGAAAATATTTTATTGAGGCTTCTAAAAGCCCATTTAGTTACTCTTCCTCCTCCTACACATAATATTTCATAAACATGATAAAGAAAAAACATTCTTTCTATGCATATCATCAAGTGCTTGATCATTCCACTAGTCATTGTCGAGCCTTGAAGGAAAAAATACAACTTCTTGGTTTTGGTGCCATCACTCTTCCATCTATTGATACACATGTATTTTTTGTTGCATCACAAGTGATTTCAAGGTTTACCCTCTATCCTATTCATTCTAAATTATAATCCTTCTATTGAATTATGACTCACTATGTGGCATTCATAGCTTTGCTTGCTCATTGTAATTCATGGTGGTATAATATTGTGTACAACCATACTTTCTCCATGGTAGTGACACAATAGTGTCTAACATGGTTATCCTCACCTCTATGCTAGTGACAGGGGTCACTCTCTTTGGAGGTGTGAGTCCTTCTTGAGGACCCCCTCTCTTCTTTCTTCCCCTATTTTTTCCCTTAAACCATTAGCATAGTAAATATGCTAATTTTTTAAGTGGGGATATCATACCATCTTACTCCTATTTTTTAAAAAAATATGTATTAAAGTATGGATGTCTTATGATCTCATCATCTAGCTTGGGGGTAGCCTAACTAGACCTATCTTTTTTGTGACTGTCTTGCAACATAATTTACAACAACCACATGCCTATGTGCTTTTCATATGGTTTCTAGCATAATATGACTTGCTAGCCATACTTATCAGTGTCATCTTTATTCTCTTGTTGTATGGTCTCTAACATAGTATAACTTGCTAGCCATACTTATCAATGATGCCTTTTTATTTGATCAGATTTATCATGTCTATTTTCACCTTTTTCACCCAATGTGGTTATCTATAGCTAACATGATTGTCATGAATTTTTAGTCAGCTCTACCAAATAGAAGACCTATGTCCTCTTCATGTCGTGGATCAGCTTTACAATTATATATACCAGATCGAAGACCTACATCCTCTTCATCTTGAGTATATTCTCTTCAATCTCTTTGTCTCTCTTTTTCTCTCTGATATTGGTTACTTTTATTTTGTATGCATTCCTTCCTTCAAGCTATCAATCCTCACATTTTGCTCTCCATTTAAGAATTATTTTATATGTGTTATTTCTTGTTATTTTGGGAATGATGCATAGTACTGAGATGACCTCTCGCAGCAAGGTCTCTTTTAATTTGCTAACTCAAATATTGTTAGTTTATTTTTATGTACCTTTGTGTATGTTTTATCCATGTATATGTTCTAACCTCATGATTTGGTAGCTTTTTATTTTCTAACCTTGTTGCCTTGTGCAAATCTTTCTTATCTAATATGTGTTTTTTAGGTCTTCACTTTGGGGGCATGCTTCCTTCTTCCGAAGAGTTATCTACTTCCTCTATAGTATCCTTTTGGCATCGTGATGTTATTTATTTTTAGTATATTTCCTTTAGCATGTATATTCATGCAGATTCATAAGCCTGCTAAAGTGGGGGGAAAATGTAGTGTCAAAAATTGCATACCCTTGTGATTTCACCTATGCTTTTGTATCCAATTTAGTGTCCACTCACTTATTATTTATGTAGGATCATATTTTCCCTTGCATTAGCCTTTTTTCCCTTAGGATTCTCAAGACCCCTTTTTAACAACTATCTCCTTGCGTCAGTTTTCATTAACCTTGTGTCATCATTTTTTAGCATGATTTGTTTGGACACTAGTGCACTGCAAATACATCCACACATTACACTAGTGTTTCACAATATTTTAACATTTAAAATGTCATTCTCAAGAATTTTTCCACTCGTCACCTACCTTGGTCAATAAAAAAGGCTCGAGACAGTTTGTAATGGCTCAAGAACCTCTTTTCCCTCCTATTCTCTCTTTTACTCCATCTTTTCACTTCATTTGGTCTCTCTTGAACTCTCTTGGATATTCTATCTTCTCTTTCTATTTCTCTCAATATTTCACAAATCTTTACAACTTGTTACAATAGTCTCAAGCTCTCATAATAGTCTTTACAACTCTCTTGGCTCTCACAGCTCTCTCTCTCTCTTTGGATTCTTTAAGCCTTGCAGGTAATATCTATTTGTATTGTGTCTTTGAGAATTGTGGGATTTATCACATCCATTGTTTATGAATTTTATTATATTTTCTATATATCTTTTATATATTTGTCTATCTAGTTGTCCATGGAGGTGGAAACACCAAAGTAGGGGTTTGATTGAGGCAAGCCCCTAAACAATCCCAACATTTTCCTTGCCCTAATGTGTGCAGGTATTGAAGCTATTATTTTGCTGGAGGCTTCATTGTTTGGTTTTTTGTGAGTTATTTCTTTCTCTTGCTTCATTTTATCATCTACATTCCATTTAATCTACATTTCATTTAGTTTTCTTTATTTCAATTTTTTAACTTTTTGTTATCTCCCTTACATTCTTGAAATTTCCTAGCAAACAAAATTGGTAGTAGTTACTTAGCTATTTTTTTGAGACATTCTTAGTTTTTGGTCTATACAACACACTAGCATGCTATGAGGGCATCCACACACCACACTTTCATCCTTGGTCGGGAGCTTGTTAGTCTATAAAGAAAACCTCTGTGACCTACTCTTTCTATTTTTGGAACTCCCACCATTTTATCCTGTCACCTGAGCATTTCAATCCCTAAGGTATTTGAGGGCCATTTGATCCTTGAGACTTCATCATATTGACGGTAGAAAATTTACTCCTCTACAAGGAGAAGCTAACCTAGAAAAATGGAAAAGTAGACAACATGTGGAAATATATGGAAAATAGTTATCTCATTTCCCAAAAACCTCTAAGAGGTCCATCAAAGTAATCAATGACCATCAATATCTTTGTGATTGGATACCAAAGCCATGCAAAGAAAGGATACCATAATAAATACATAATCATTTTTTTTTACAATTGTAGCTTTAACCATCAAGCCATAAATAATCAAGATTTTTGATTTAGTTTAGAAGTTAATTAAGATTGTTCAATAGTTTAGACTTTAGGGTAACCCAAGACATAGTTTAGAATATTAGTAATTTACTTATATATTTTCAAATATTAATAATGAAGAATAAGGAATACATATATATGCAACACATCCATATTCATAATAGTATGACTTTCACCATACAAAAATGTATACTGAATAATAAAATTTTCTTCTTGAAACATAGAAAAATAGGTTGGGGGTCAAATATGGAATGAAGAAAAATGGGGTTTGATGGACCTATTTCTCTCTATTTCATTAGGAAATGAGACCCACATAATGAAATGACTATCAACCTTTAGGTGAGTCAAGTCAAAGTGTGAATCCACTGATTTCTTTCTTTTTGTAGGGATGGGGGTCCTGATTAAACAACACTTTGGGGAGAAAGATTAAAAATAGAAAACTAACTCCAAAATGCAATCTACAACTTGGATCTTGAAGATTAAGCTAAATATATATGGAACTAGAAATTGAAATGCAGATCAAAGAGAGGTAAGATGATGTGTACTAGTCACAAATAGTTCTTTTTTGAAGCTAACCTGGGACTCATTCTCCTAGGGGCTTATGGGTCTTGAGTCAGGGTTTGTCTGCAACCTTTGGGAGCCTCTACTACTGATCTGTATCCTTCAATTTTCCCAGGTTTAGGTTCATAAAGCCAGAAATAAATTTTGTAATTGATTTTTTGTGAGATGAAAACTTTTATTACAACTTTTTCAACTTTGACAAGTTCGCCAATTTTTCTCTTCAAGAGATCTTCAAGATTTCTTTCACCTAAATCTACAAACAAAAATCAAGAGGGAAAAATGTTTTTTTTTTTGGTGAATGGGGGTTTTCCTTGGTCAAACCCCATTTTGGTAATCAAACCTTGAAATGAAATGAAATAGGATGAAAGGAATGATGAATGAACAAGTCTATGTCACAACTCACCAAACCTTTGAATGAACTTTGGAATGCAAATTTGCAACTTGCATGAAATGACTTCAATGGATGTGGATCTTGATCTTGAAACTTGATTTGAGACAATGCCTTGAATGATTGAATGTATCATAAACTCTACATCATATTAGCTCCAAAAACATGCATGATGCAAGGATACTTTGGCATGACAATTAGATCTTGATCGCTGTAATAATCTCCAAAAACATGCATGATGCAAGAATAATTTGACATGACAATTGGATCTTGATTGTTGCAATAATTCTTCAATAAATTTGTTCTTGAATGCCTTGAATCTATCACTTGAATATTATTAGATTGCTTGAAATTCTTAGATGAAACTTAGTGAAATGACCTTATATTTATAGGTATGTAACTCTAATTTCCTAAAATTCAAATAACACAAGTCGACATGTGAATATAGATTTGAATATGTTAAAATACTGTCAAAAACATAATTTAAATTTAGGTCCTAGGTCTAAGTGAGGAACCATTCACCCATGGGTGAATGGGTCCTAGGTCACTCACCTAAGACACACATTGCTCAATGAGAAGTGTTATGTTTATGCATTAATGAATATCGGGTTTCCTCTTTAGAAAATGCAATTAATTAGGCTTGGATTTTAATTAAAGCAGAAAATTAAGGAAAATTAACCTCAATTAATTAAAGGAGCCCTAAATAAGTGTGAAAGTGTAAATAGGTACACTCTACAACACTACATTAAGGCACAATTAAGTCCATTTTGATTAATAGGGCCCTAAAATTAATGCAAATATGTAAAATACATATTACAACACTAAATTAAGGCATGATTAAGTTCATTTTAATATTAATTCTTATTAAGTGTGAAAATGTAAAAGGGATACATTTTTCTACACTACACTTCTATTGTGTTTTTTCTCACTATGTGGCATTTGTAGCTCCATATGTTTTCTCATGTTCATTCATGGTGGTACAATTTGATGTGAAACCATATTTCATCTATGATAGGAACAAAATAGTATTTATCATGGTTGTCCTCACCTTTATGCTTATGGGGCAAGGTTAGCTAGTTTTGGAGGCATGTATTCTCCTTGAGGATCCCCTCTTCCCCCTTCTTTTCCTTAAAATATTAGCATAGAAAGTATGCCAATTTTTTTAGGGTGGCATATCACCCTATCCATTTCATTGGAATCTTATGATATTTGAATTAGTGACATATCCCCTTGGTGGTGTTGTTATTTATAATTCCCCCTAAGGCGTGGTTATCAATTCGTCCCATATGACATTAAGAATTTATTTGTCCCTCAAGATGTTAAACATTTATACACTCACTAAAGCATGATTTGCATAGAATTATCATAAAAAATCTTGTTGGCCTATAAAATTGAGAATTTTAGATGGCCACCTAGCATAACACAACTTTCTTGCTAGTGGAGATATGTGTTTCATGAGTCAACTAGAATAACACATCTTGCAAGCCTTGTGAAACCCATCATATTGCATGGACACCTATCATAGCTTGCTAGCCTATAGATATATGCAGCTCATGAGTGACTTAATATAACACAACTTGCTAGTCCTATGAGAGCACTATCATGCCTAATATTTTTGATGGATGGAATTTGGTATGTGAGACAAATTTTTAGATCAAGGTCTCCTTATGTTACTGACTCAAATCCTTTTTAGCATACAAACCTTGTGTTTCATGTTCTATTTTATGCATATTTTATTTACATTCTTATGGTGTTCATTATATGTTTTCCTTGTGTATTTTGCATGTTACCTTCATGTATTTCATGTGTTTTCTTCGTGTATTCCTTGTATGCATCATGTTTGATTTATGTATGCTTTGTGTATTCTTTTATGTGTGCCCCATTGATTGATGAGTGTTTTATATATGATTGAATTTTCCCTTGTATTGCATGCATTATATCTATTTCATGTGTGTCTTAATATTGTACATTGATAGGATCCTAAGTTGGGGGCTTGTGCACCAATCAAATTGGTTTCATCTTGTCTCTTCAAAATTTTGATAAAAAGATTTATTTCTTTGGTGTGAGTATGAACATAAGATCATACTGTCACTAATGTGGGGGCTAAATGTACCATCATAAATTGCAACCCTTGACAATTTCACACTACTATCTCACTACTTTGACACTCTATTTTGATCACAAAATTAATTATATAATAATAATTTATTTCAATGCCAGATCATAAAATACATTAAATCCCTTGACATACTGATAAATTTGGGGATAAATCACTTGATCAGGGGTGGTAGCATCCTTGACCTTAAAGGGAACCTAATTCAAATCAAATATTTTTTTGTTGGTCCTTGGGGATTAAAAACAACCCAAGTCGACCTATAATCAAAATATCAATTAGTGATAGATTTATAAATAATTTTTATTCACATTTGAATATTAGAAAAGAAGAAAGAAGAAATAAGAAAGAATGCAATTATGAACAAGAAGCTATTGCAACCAAATTATGAAGTTGTATCAAGAGTTATCCTCTACAAGTTATCTACAATAATTTAAATTGTGTTCTGTGAACTATCCTCTTGTAGGTCTATCAATAAATTCAAGCATCTATCAAACAACCTTTGCTAGCAACTTATGGTGTGGACATCAGTTTGACAAGGATTTCATACTAAGGTAACATATCATTTATCATTTATCATTTTAGTTAATTATTGTTTTGGCCTCTTCTGAACTAGGGTAATCCCTCTTTATCATAATTATTTGTTGTACGTGGAGGTGGAAACACCAAAAAAAGGTTTAAATTAGGAAATTGCCTATACAACACAACCTTTCCCCCTCTTTTCATGCATGTAGGTTGGAGATAATTTTTTTTTTAGGAGTAGGTTATAAGAAACAAAAAATAGGTTGTAACCTACCTTCTAAAGTTTGCAAATCCCAAAAAAAGAAGCAAATTTGGTCTAGGATGCCCATGCCCCTGTCCACCAAATGTAGGCTCACCTTTTAATCATAGGTTCCTCTTTTTATCTATTTTCCAAATCTACAATTATTTTTATATTTTCTATTTTTGATTCTATGGTAAATTATATTTTTAGATATAGGGATTTATATCTAATAGGCTTGTTAAAACACATAAATTTCTTCTCGTTTCTACTCAAGAGAACCAAACCCTAGAATATTGGCTCTCCCTCATGGCAACAAGTCAATCATCAAACCTTAATTGATTTTGTTCTAATGTGGAGCCAAAGTGAAAATAAATTTATCCTAGTTAATCTACTAGTTAGATCTATGATCACTTTTCCTCTTTACATAAGTAAATAATTCAAATTCTCCATTTCTCATTTTTTTTGAAATAAATTTTTTTCCTTCGTCTATAATTATTATGAAAAAGCTTGAAATCTAATATGATTGAATTCCTATACTTTTGATATGTTTCCCTAACCATATTTTTAGATTGTTAGCTTCTCAAATTATAATTACTAGTTTTCATAATCATGTAAAAATCATATCCAAATCTCTAATGAATTATTCTCATAAACCTAATGGTTTCATAATTTCAATTTTAGTTTCTTTTTTCACAAGAAATTAAAAATTTTCATACAAAATCGATTACACCTCTTTCAAGTACAAGATCATATATTATTTTTTAAGAAAAATTAAAATATTTTCTATAGAATTTAGATGAATTAAATCCTACCTCAATCACTTATCAACCTTGAATTCAAAAAAAAATCAATTCTCAATCTTCAATCACTCCAAAAAAAAAATTGTGTTTTTTCTAAAATATAAAATCTTCTTTTAAATAAATTATTTTTTTTATAAAAAACATTATTTTTTAATATTTTAAATCTTAATTTTAAAAATAAATAAGTTAATATTATTTTATTTCCTTTCAATAGAAATCTAATCAAAATAACTTATCTCACTTCGTGTACATCCTCTTATTAAAGCATCTACTATCAATTCTAATTTTCTAATTATAAAATAATCTAAATACTAATTTTAGCGTATTTTTTAATCTCTAAATCATGAATAGGTAATATATCTAATATTTTTTCTTTTCATAAATAGTTTAGTAATTTACTAGTGCAATAATTTAGTTGAGTAAAATTATTTATGTGCTCATAAACTAAACCAATATCATAAATTTATTTAGTTTTAATTGTTATATTATTAAATTTAATTAATTTTATTCATACAATTAGATCACAAATTCATCTACTTCAAAACAAAGACTTGATTCACCTTCCTTAACACCTTTCCTATCAAACATAAGATCTTGACATAAGATACTTTAGTAGTACTATTAGACAATCATCATAAACTAAAATAGGTATTTAAATAATTTATCATGACATATAAATGACTTATTTAATAAACAAGAGTGCATAAGGAAGTAAACATAACTTCTCAATCTCATATAACATAATAATCTAGGAAAATCAACCACATTGAAATTACCTTAGGATGAAAAAATAACCATCATAATCAAGAAGGATTGAAATAAGGGATAAAATATCCTCCTTCTATTAACAAAATGTTGGCTTGATCATATATCAAAAAATAATGATAATAATAGAGTATTAGTTTATTAGATAGTGTATCACAACAAGGAACACTTATGTATAAAGAGAGGGGTATTCCTTTTGAAAGGAATACTCATTTTCCCAAGTAACACCTCTCTCATGAAACTCATCTCATAGAGCTTTCACTTGTGTGGCTATCCTATTTCAAAGTTAATCTTCCTATGATCCAAGATCCTAGTGGGATTTGCATGGAAATCCCCCTCATAATACACTTGAAGAACCAACCAATAAATTATTTGTGAAGGATCATAAATATGTTTCTTCCACATCATGAATCCTAAAAAGTGTCAATGGGGTTTTGAATTAAGTTCCTTACACCATTCTATACATATTTGGTGAAATAAACTTTATTCTTTGTTTCCCATTATACTTTAGTTTGCACCTAGTGTTCAATGTGGAAAATTTATCAAGCTATAATTCCCCCCTCTTCTTGAGAAAACATTGCTTCTTAGATCTTGATTAATTGCACACTGTCGCATAAGTTGATATTATTTAAGTTACCACAATTCACACTCTCCAAAGTTCACATCATCTATTTTGAGTAAGGTAGGGAAGTATGTAGGTCAAGAAAGGTGGTACAATATTCAATAGATCTACATTCAATTTTCTATAGCTCACCAAAGATGCAATGGGAGCATCATTTCTCAAGAATAGATGAATGCCAAATTATAATAGTAAAATATTCTAAAGCATTGTTCACACCATTATATATTCAACACTTATGTGCTCTCCTCTTTAGTAATTTCATCCAATACATAACTTTTGGCATCTTTATGTGCAACCACATATGACATTTCATATTACTTGCACATTGATCATAACATGTTCTACACATGGCGATGCACAACTTCATGCAAGACACTTAATTATGTGTATCTAAAATTGGATGACTCTATCCATGTAGCATAATGCCAACCATCATGGTATGCAATCAATAGGTTGGATATAAGGTAAATGGTTCAAATTGGGTGATTATAACTTCTCTTATTTGTAATTATAATGTATTATTTATATTCATATAGTCCACATTGAGAGAATGATGAATATTGCATAGTTGTATGTAAACTAGAATGAAGTGTCATCCCCATTCTACTCATAGGGATTTCCATTTCTCAATACAAACTTGTCTCATCATATTATAACTTTTTCATTTCAAAATTTGAATAAAAATAACATATCAATTTTGTGAAGGGATTCTACTTGCATTTGATTGTATGTTGGTTACCAATTCATTGTTTCTTCCATTTAATATATAAACCCCATCTTTCTCAAGAGAGGTTTGTCCCTTAGGTTGCATGGAATCCACATCACTCATCAATGAAGGGATCCCCTATATGTTTTCTTAATCAAGCATCAAGTTCCAAGGAGCAATCCAAATGATAGGTGAACTAATTTATTATTGAATCCTTGATCTTTTTCACATGTGCATGGGAAATTTACTACATTTTTAGTTGGATCCATGATACTACACCCTTTTTTACTATAAAAGATCATCCATCCAACATAAAGATGAAGTTGAATATTAGTCAGATCAAATATAAAAGTTTTAAAAGATTAGAGAGAGCTATATATAGAAGATTAGATAAAATGATTGTGTTTTGAGTATTCATAGGCTTGTTTGTGCTTGGTTTTATTTATAATTTAAGATTATGTTCTTATTTCTAATTATAGGCTTTGTAGATTTGTTGATGTAATTCAAACTATGTACCAATAAAGTTGTGTTCAATTTATTATGTGCAAAAGACATATGATGTGAGTTTAATTTTATTGGATAAGTTTTATGAGTGATTTTCTATTAGAGTGCACAACTCAATAATATTAATTGAATCCTTCATCCATAAATCATCACATAGTTTGTTATTTTTCACAATCTTTTGAATAAAGTCTTTATTTTGTATAAAATATCTATATTGATTGTAAAATAAAAATAAAATAAAATATGTGAACAAAACATGATATAGATTATATTTCTAAAAAATCTAACTACTAGATCTACTTATTAGCAGATAGGCTATTTTGTTTAAAGTTTCTACTAGGATTTTCGTCAGCCTAGCCATGAATTGGATTTCTTGGTGATGGGGATGTAATCAACCAACAGGGAGTTCACCGGGTTTCATTGTGGTGACATGGACCTTCGCAAATATGTGGGTTGGTGGTGGTGGAGGTGGTGTCCTCGAAATGTGGAAGGTGAATGGTAAGTGTTTGCTAACTCGAGGGTTAATGCATTATGTGGTTGTTGTACGATGGGGGTGGATGAAGTAAATGCATGGTCGGATGAAGTAAATGAAATATTGAATGTAGCAGTGTGGGAAAGTATACTTTGACTAAGTTGTATTGTCTAAAAAATGCTTGTGGTGTTGATTTCATTGTAGACGAATGTAAAAATCATTTCCTTCGGCTCTGTCGCTGGTTTGATACCAGACTGTTCAAAAATCATCATTCTCTGGAATTTGTAAGTCATTTTACATGGGTAGTTTGCATAGATGGTTAATTTAATGTCCATGTCTTCTTGTCAAATGTTTGTATCTTTGGCATTATACCCATTGTGGAGATTTAAAATAGATTAGGAATTGTAGTTAAATGTTCTTTCTTTCATAAAAAAATATGGTTAGGGTTAGTAATTTGTTCGTCATTGGTTTATGGTTTTGGTTATCTATGTGTATCTTTGGTGTTGCAGCCATTATGATAGGAGCAATTTTGATTAAGTTGCATTGTCAAAACAATAATTGTGGTGTTGGTTTAATAGCAGACTATTGTAAAAATCGTTGCCTTCGGCTTCATCGGTGTTTTCATAGTAGAATATTGTAAAAAACATTGCCTTCAGCCCCGTTGCTGGTTTGATAGCAGACTATTCACAAACCATTTTATTCCAAATTGAAAACTATTGTTCTCTGGAATTTGTAAGTCATTTTACATGGGTAGTTTGCATAGATGGTCAATTTATTATTGACGTCTTCTTGTTATATGTTTATATCTTTAGTGTTATACCCATTTTGGAAATTTCAAAGAGATTATCATTCTCTATGGATGGAGAAATTGCACTTAAATCTTCTTTCTTTCGTCAAAAAATATGGTTAGGGTTAGTAATTTGTTCGCTGTTGGTCTATTATTTTGGTTATCTGTGTGTATCTTTGGTGTTGCAGCCATTACCATGGGAGAAATTGTAGTTATCTGTGTGTAGGGTTTAGGGTTGTATGAAAGCATTAATATATTGGAGATAAAATTACTTTGGTGGCTATTCAATGTTATTCTAATAGGTCTTTTACAATTTCTCTATTTGTGCGTAATATTTAGTGCCAGGTGATGTAGCTCGAATTTTCAATGAAGTTTGTGGGGTTATATTGATTTTTACATGGGTGCTTTGTTGACTTTCTCTTTGTGCATATTTGTCCTTGATGTCAAAATTGATAATATGGCACTTTGGTCTTGGCATATTTATTGGTTCAGTTCTGGCATTTTAGCATTGACATTGTGATACTTGATTCAGTCTTGGCTTACTTTTGGTCTATTCCTATTTTGGCATTCAGTACCTTGGCTATGGACAATATTATGGCTTTGGTTTACATTCAAATTTGTTATATCTTGTGGTACTGATCAAGTTGAGCTTCATGTGTAGATAAAGGTTATCTTGCTTATACAAGTGTTGGGTTATGGTATTGAATTTCAGGTGATATCATTTTATATGTTTGATCATTATATCATTTTGATATTGAATCAAATGGAACTCATTTTGGAATGATGACTTTTAGTTCTTACTTGATTCTATTCAGACATATATAGGTGATTGCTCTATTACATCACTACTCAGATTGAAGATAATATGGTTTTGGTTCTATGGCATTTGGCTTTAGTTCACATGAGGTATATTGCTTTCTCATAGGGCTCTTTCAAGCTATATTTCATGCTATATCTGGTATTGATACACAGTCATATTTGTATTCATGAGTTGGCTATTGTATATAGCTTCATAAGATTTTCATTACATGGAGTTCAGTTTTGACTCAAAATAATACATATATTTATTGCCTCCGTTTACAAAAGGAAATAAGTAATGGTATTGCTTGGACTTACAATATCACTTCATACAAAGTTTATTTTGACATACACTTGGGCCTTCACATTTTACATGGTTTCAATATTTGAATTTCATTCATATGTCATATTTAAATATATCTTGGCACATGGTTTATAAGTGATATAAGTTTTTGATAAATGCCTTGGTCGACATTAAGGCATTTGTTTTTTGTTTTAAAGAGCATTCACTTTGCACTCAAGCTGACTATAGTGTTTATTATTGGGCTAAGTGTTCAAGTAATATTGTTTCGGGCCTCCTATATTTGACATGGGATTGACTTTATTTTGAAGTCACATGGTAGTGACCAAGGAATATTCAAACTCTTAAATGATATCGAGTATCGAAAGCATAATAGTTTTATAATTTGATTATTATTGTGTCGGTCTTTTCCAAATTCCAAATGATGTTTAATATCATTTGATGTGGACTTCAAAGATTATAAATTTTTGAATAAAGTTTTTAAGACTTAGAGATCAAATGGAAAAAATAAAGAAAGAAGCACAAGATGAGAATATAAGGTTTGGAACCCTAGCGCTGCCATGATAAAATTGTAGTTACAGGTTGAGCAAGATCGTGGTGGTTTACTAATTTGGTTTTCAGGTATGGTATTTTATGAAGGGTGGCGAGTTAGTTGGTGGACTCTCCACGAGCTGGAAGCAAAGGTAATAGAGGATCTTATGGGATTCTATTTACAATTTGAACTGTCATAACAGAGGTAATATCCATACATTGCTTTGATCTTTCGAAGGAAAATTTGGTGAATGGAAAAGTAAAAAAAGGGAAAGTTAATATTGATTCAATTTCGAATATATTACTTCATTTCTGGTTTTAGTTTTAAAAAGATCTTGTGTTTTCGTTAATCTTAACTGAATCTGCTTAAGGTTTTTGTAAGTATAACTATTTTGAACTTGATTTCAAACTCGAGGGTTTTGATGTTTACACAGTTTTTTCTTTGTATAAATACATGACTCAAAACTGTGACTCAGTGATGAGAGTTTATGAGACATAACAGAGTATTGTTGAAAAGAGAATAAGGGTTTATTATAGTGATATTTTTTGTATTTTGAAAAATTGTAAAAGAGAGAGTTTAAAGTGTTTATATCTCTGATTCTTATTACAGAGATTGCATATATTTCAGTGAAATTATATTGGTACTGTTTCATTCAGTGCAAATTATAGTGGGCATTATTGTATATCTTTTATATGCACTTTGTTGAGATTTTGTAATTGCAAAAATAATGCAGTTACATAATTATTGAGAAACTTTGTAAAGGAGTTGGTGCTCCTACTGAAGTTGGTGCTTCAAAATTTTGGAGGAGTTGGTGCTCCTATTAAAGTTGGTGCTTCAGAATTTAGGTGGAGTTGGTGCTCCTGAATTGTTACAGAGTTGGTGCTTTGAAAATAATTGTAATCAGTTTGGTATTAAGCCTGTAATGCATTTTGGAGTGGTTCTTCTACCCCAAGGGGGTTTTCCACTCGTCAAAGCTCTGTGTTTCTCTTTTTGTGTGATTTGTGCTTATCTTGCTTAATCTCTCATTTAGTCATTTGTGAAAGTGGTTCATGCAATGCTCTGATACATTAACACAGTTCCAAGTTGTCTTTAAGTTTACGTTCAATGTATGAATGTTATATTCTACCATAAATGTGTTTGGTGTCTTGTGTAAAAGAAAGCATTAAAAGGTTGTTCATTTAGCTTTATATGAACAATGTATATCATGCTTTGATATGAGTTGTTAATAATTCATGTTATGTTTGGTCAAGTCATTGAAAAAAAATCATTCAAACCTCAATTTTCACATTGCATATACAAGTCACTCATTTGTTCAAGGTCAGAAAGTTCAAATCTGCATTTCAAGTCAAAGAAAAAAGTTTTTATACATTACTCTGATTCACCCCCCCCTCTCAGAGTAATTCCACTTCCAACATGCTTTGCATAGATGATTAATGTATTGTTAATGTCTTCTTGTTTTATGTTTCTATCTTTGGCATTATACCCATTTTGAAGACTTCAAAGAGATTATCGCTCTTTGTAGGTGGAGAAATTGCAGTTAAATCTTCTTTATTTCAAAAAAAAAAATGGTTAGGGTTACTAAGTTTTGGATGCTGAGTGTTTTGATTAGGGGTTAAAAATGGGTTTTGAAGGGGTTCGAAACCCTTTACAAAGGAAGACAGCTGAACCTAAAAGATAACAACACTAAGCATGAATCAACCCAACAACAACAAGCTACTAAAAGAGATAATTCACAAGCCACTAGCAGCCCAACAACAACCACTACCAGATAATAAAGACATCAAAGCTACTAAAGAAACACAAGAAAGGGCCCAAAGACCTAATACAACTTGGGTTTATCTGGGACTAGAAACCCCACCAAAGTTTTGACTATAGAAATCCATCTGAAACAATCAGGAAACAAACCAAGATATTAGCAGCCAACCATCTGCTCATAAAAAATAGACCATAACCTAGGAGAAGAAAAGGAAAATTAGTGGTAAAGACCACCAAAAAACAAGAGGAGAGACACCCCTTGAAGCTCCCAAGCACACCACAGACCAACTCCAAATCCACCTCAAGAGGACTAAGCTCCCATCTATAGGAGAGGATACTATGAAAACCTAGAAAATCAAGAGCAAACCTCTCCAACAACCTCTACCTCCACCTCAATAGGAGAAACTTCCACCTTAAAAGGAACACCACCAGAGGAAACCATAAAGGAGAACAACCATCCATATCTGACACACCCACCTCCAAATCAATAGGAAATGACTCTTGATCATCAAGAGTAGTCTTCACCTCAACAGAAGACAAAGTGCACAGAAAATGGAAGAGAGTAAGAGCTCCAAAAATATGGGGAGCCACACCATCCTTTGGCTGAGCATGCAGGAGCTCCAAGAGAGAAATCACACCCAAACCAATAGGTTTCTCCAAGGGAGCAAGAGGGAAGAGCATTCCACTCCACCAACATAAAACACCACCCAACACCCAAGACAAACCCAAAACCAAAGAACACCTCCAAGAGAAAGCCTAGAGCCAAAAGCAAAAGAAAACCCCCTTCGAGAAAGATATCCAAGACAACCACAAAGGGTACCCAAAAGCTCTTTTATAGAGCCTAGAAATAACACAAACCCACCTCCCAGTAGGTATCACAAAAGAAACATCAAGAGAAACCATTTCCTCTATAGAGAGAACACACAATAGGTACCCAAAAGCTCCAATAGCTTTGAGAAGCTCTCACAGAAAGATCCCTCTAGGAATGAAAGCTAGGAAAGCCTTCCACACAACAACATCTAGCTCTTCCAAAGAGCACAAAAAAGAGATCACAAACTACCTAGGAAACAAAATGCTCCAAGTGACAAACACCAAACAGGAGCCCTCAGCCAAAGAAAGAGACACTCCCCTCGAAAGCCCCGAAGTATAGGCAACGAAGGATCCAAAAATAGAGCCAGCACAACATAGAGAGAGCAATGATGACATGAATTTTTCCACCAAAGACAAATTCGAAGAAAAAAAAATAGTTGAGAAAAATGGCACCTTAAGAGAAAAAGCTCGCTGCATCCCCATACCACACCCTCAACCACAACAACAAGGATTGGAAAAGAGGACATCAAAACCTCTAGAAAGCCAAACTCAAAAGAATAAACAAGAGCCTCCAACCAAGAAACAATGAGAACATTAGGTTCAATGCTCTCCACATAGAAAACCCCTGAAAAACAAAGCATCAAAAAGCTCTACTTTCGTCGCACCATAAATCCATCGAGGGAAGCCAAGCCAAGGGCCCCTAACACCAAGCAGTAGGCGAGACCCTTAGCCATAGAAACAAACCTCCAACGGAGACCCCAAGTCATAGAGAAAGATCTCCGACGGCTCACCAAATGCCTTCACCCTGCAAACAGGGACCACTACACCCGCATTCGGGTCATCTTCCTCATCCGACACTCCCTCTTCCTACAATGCACCCTTAGATTTCAAAAAAACCCCCCCACCTCTACTTCTGATGCTCTTGCTTGCCATTGTTATTGATAAATGTTACTATCCAATCTTTTAAAATTTTGGATGTTGAGTGTTATTCTAATACCTCTTTTACAATTTCTCTATTTTTCTATAAAGCCACATTAAATAGAGCTATTGAACCCAATACATAGCAATAATCTGTGCACAAAGAGTACAACCCCACACACTTCATTGAAAATTCAAGCTACATCACCTGGCACTAAATATTATAGAATATAATTTCTCTATTTGTCTATAATATTTAGTGCCAGGTGATGCAACTTGAATTTTCAATGAATTGTGTGGGGTTGTATTCTTTGTGCACAAATTATTGCTACGTATTGGTTTCAGGAGCTCTATTTAATGTGGCTTTGGGGAAATTGTAGTTAAATATTCTTTCTATCATCAAAAAAAAATGGTTGGGGTCAGCAATTTTTGTGGCCCTTGTTTATTGTTTGTAGTTATAGCTATGCATCTTTGGCTTTATACCCATTACCATAGGTGCAATTGTAGTTAAATCTTCTTTCTTTTGCTGTTGGTCTATTGTTTTGGTTATCTGTGTGTATCTTTGGCATTAAAACCATTACCATAGGAGGAACTGTAGTTATCTGTGTGTAGGGTTTAGGGTTGTATGAAACCATTAACATATTGGAGATAAAATTACTTTGGTGGCTCTATTTAATGTGGCTTTCAGGAAATTGTAGTTAAATCTTCTTTCTTTCATAAAAAAAGTATGGTTGGGATTAGTAATTTTTGTGGCCCTTGTTTATTGTTTGTAGTTATGGATGTGTATATTTGGCTTTATACCCATTAATGAAGCTTGTGGGGTTATACTAATTTTTACATGAGTGCTTTGCATAGATGATTAATGTATTTTTAATGTCTTCTTGTTTTATGTTTCTATCTTTGGTGTTATACCCATTTTGGAGACTTCAAAGAGATTATCGCTCTTTTAGGGTGGAGAAATTGCAGTTAAATCTTCTCTCTTTCATCAAAAAAATATGGTTAGGATTACTAATTTTTGGTTGTTGAGTGTTATTCTAATACCTCTTTTACAATTTCTCTATTTGTCTATAATATTTAGTGGCAGGTGATGTAGCTCAAATTTTCAATGAAATGTGTGGGGTTGTACTCTTTTTGCACATATTATTGCTACGTATTGGGTTTAGGAGCTCTATTTAATGTGGCTTAGGGGAAATTGCAATTAAATATTCTTTCTATTGTCAAAATAGTATGGTTGGGGTCAGTAATTTTTGTGGCCCTTGTTTATTGTTTGTAGTTATGGTTGTGCATCTTTGGCTTTATACCCACTACCATAGGAGAAATTTTAGTTAAATATTCTTTCTTTCACTGTTGGTCTATTGTTTTGGTTATCTATGTGTATCTTTGGCATTGCAACCATTACCATAGGAGGAATTGTAGTTATCTATATGTAGGCTCTAGGGTTGTATGAAACCATTAACACATTGGAGATAAAATTACTTTGGTGGCTCTATTTAATGTGGCTTTGGGGAAATTGTAGTTAAATCTTATTTCTTTCATCAAAAAAATATGGTTGGGGTTAGTAATTTTTGTGGCCCGTGTTTATTGTTTGTAGTTATGGATGTGCATCTTTGGCTTTATACCTGTTAATGAAGCTTGTGGGATTATACTGATTTTTACATTGGTGCTTTGCATAGATGATTAATGTATTGTTAATGTCTTCTTGTTTTATGTTTCTATCTTTGGTGTTATACCCATTTTGGAGACTTCAAAGAGATTATCACTCTTTGCGGGTGGAGAAATTACAAGTAAATCTTCTTTCTTTCATAAAAAAAACATGGTTAGGGTAACTAATTTTTGGTTGTTGAGTGTTATTCTAATACCTCTTTTACAATTTCTCTATTTATCTATAATATTTAGTGCCAAGTGATGTAGCTCAAATTTTCAATGAAGTGTGTGGGGTTGTACTCTTTGTGCATAGATTATTGCTATGTATTGGGTTCAAAAGCTCTATTTAATGTGGCTTTGGGGAAATTGCAATTAAATCTTCTTTCTATTGTCAAAAAAATATGGTTGGGGTCAATAATTTTTGTGGCCCTTGTTTATTGTTTGTAGTTATGGCGATGCATCTTTGGCTTTATACCCATTACCATAGGAGCAATTGTAGTTAAATCTTCTTTCTTTCGCTGCTGGTCTATTGTTTTGGTTATCTGTGTGTATCTTTGGCATTGCAGCCATTACCATAGGAGGAATTGTAGCTATCTATGTGTAGGGTTTAGGGTTGTATGAAACCATTAACACATTGGTGATAAATTTACTTTGGTGGCTCTATTTAATGTGGCTTCAAGGGGAAATTACAATTAAATTTTCTTTCTTTCATAAAAAAAATATGGTTGGGGTCAGTAATTTTTGTGGCCCTTGTTTATTGTTTGTAGTTATGGCTGTGCATCTTTGGCTTTATACCCGTTACCATAGGAGAAAATGTAGTTAAATATTCTTACTTACATCAAAAAATATGATTATGGTTAGTAATTTTTTTTTCCTTGGGTGATTGCTTTGGTTATCTATGTGCATCTTTGACATTATACCGATCAACATAGGAGCTACATTGTTTGTTATTAAATATTATAGGTAGAATATTTATGCAAAATATCCAAATAGGTCTTTGACTAGTTTTTTATTGCTACGTATTGGCTTTAGGAGGTCTATTTAATGTGGCTTTGGGGAAATTGTAGTTAAATCTTCTTTCTTTTGTCAAAAAAATATGGTTGGGGTCAGTAATTTTTGTGGCCCTTGTTTACTGTTTGTAGTTATGGTTGTGCATCTTTGGATTTATACCCATTACCATAGGGAAATTGTAGTTAAATATTCTTACTTTCATCAAAAAATATGGTTATGGTTAGTAATTTTGTTTTCCTTGGGTTATTGTTTTGGTTTTCTATGTGCATCTTTGGCATTATACCGATTAACATAGGAGCTATATTTTTTGGCATTAAATATTATAGACAAAATATTTATGCAAAATATCCAAATAGGTCTTTATCTAATTTTTTTTTGTGGCGATGTGGACCTTGGTAATTGTCTAGGCTGGCAGCGGTGGAGCTGGCATGCTTCGTACGTGGAATCTGTACTGAATATTATATACAAAATAGGGAAATTTTAAAAATCTATTAGGAAAATACTTACAAATCATAGGTAGTTCTAGAACTACCTCGACCGATAGGCTATGTGTTTGGGGTCCCCGACGGGATTCCCATCAGCCCAACTGTGAATTGGATTTTCTCACGTGGGAGCCACACCCGCCATTGGTGTCTCCACTAGGTTTTTGTTGTCGGCGTGGGCCTTGGTGATTACATGGGTTGGTGGTGTTGGAGTTGGTGTCATAGATACATGGGAGCTGAGTGGTAAGTGTTTGTTTGCTCGAGGGTTAATGGATCCCCCTATTGTTGTGCATAAGCAGTGGACACAACAAATGCGGGTGGCCGAAGTAAAAGGAATATTGAATGTCGTAGTGTGGCAGCGTATACTTTGATTAAGTTCCATTGTTGAAACAACCATTGTGGTGTTCGTCTCCTAGAATTTTGTATAGGTTATTGCCCTCTTCTATTCTTGATGTTTTTCCATAATATTCTTCTCCCGTTCAACTATTAGTTATGTCTGCCTATTAAGTGTTTTTCCAAGATGCCTTACAACTGTTTCATAGATTGCTTGTCTTGCACCAATATGTTTTGTGCATTTCTTTTCACGTTGACTGTATGAAGTTGTTGATAATAAAGTGTTAATTACTATGGCTTTTTCCTTTCTATGGAATATGTTATAAGTCTTATATCAATATGCTTCATGATATTCATTTTCCCCCACCAAAAATGCATTTCATATGCATAGATACATTTACTAATTAGATGTATGCTTTTCTTGTTCTTCAATTCAATTAGTTTGCTTCCTGTTGAGTGTTATTCTTTCTAATATCTCTTACTGCTCGAAATGGCTCTTTTGACAATGCAATTTAATCAATATACTTTCTTGCACATTTTGTAGCACATCAATGTTAAAAACTTCCAACCTCCTATTGAAAGCAATAATAAGCATAGACTAAAAGGCATGAACAACCCTTTCATACATTGTTTTTCTTGCACCAATATGTTTTGTGTATTTCTTTTCGCTTTGGCTATTTGAAGCCGCTCATACTAAAGTGTTAATTCAAGTGGCTTTTTCCTTTGTGTCAAAAATGTTATTTGTATTATATTAATATGCTTCATGATATTCATTTTACCGCACCCAAAATGCATTGTGTATGCATAGATACATTTACTAATTAGATGCATGCTTTGCTTGTTCTTTAATTAAATTAGTTTGGTGGTTGTTAAGTGTTATTCTTTCTAATATCTCTTACTGTTCAAAATGGCTCTTTCAACAATGGAATTTAATCAATATACTTCCCCACAAATCTTGCAACACATTAGTGTTAAAACCCTCTAACTTACTATCGAAGGGAACAATAAGCAGAGACCAAAACGTATGAACAATAAATTAATCATTTATGCAAATTACCCATGTAAAACTGTGCCATAGAAAAAGGTACCCTTTACTTGACATAGGATTAATTCATGATAAATTGGCTTAATGAGGCCTCGATTTAGGTGTTGTGAGGCATTTTATGCATCCACACTAGGTCTTGGGCCCTTATAAATTGAATAACATGCTTTTAACGATGTCATGTAAAGGTGTTGTAAAGTGTTGTAAGATGTTTTCACACTATTCTAGACTTAATGAACACATTTCTTCCTAATTCAACATTATAAAATATGTTTAATAACATTATCACATCAATCTAGAAGAATTATAACTCAAACTTAATGGTAAAATAGTGTTGTAATGTCTTGCACATTCACATTGATTCTTGTGCTTTCCTAGGCTATGTGGACCTCATTTTCGTGTTGTAAAGTGTATTTAATCACACTATGAGTTTAATATTTCTTCATGTCAGCTTGTAATGAGGTATTAGCAGGTAAAATAAGGTGAATTTCCTTTAAAATTACCTCTCTAAACTCAATTTTTACATCCATTCATCCATTAACTTAATTCACATCCAATTTTCATTATTCATCCACCAATCTTTCATCTCAAGTAGGGTTTTACCATTGCAAGGCATCAAGAAAGCTCCTTAAGACATTCAAGGGTTGAATCTCCATCCATTTTTGTAGAAATACAAGATCAACATAATGGAAAGGTAATATATTCCATTGTTTCATCATTTTGGTTTAATTACCTAAAAGGGGTTTGGCCAAGGCAAACCCCCATGCCCTAAAATTCACCATTTCTTCTCCTCTTCTTGTGTGTTTGCAGATTTAGGTCTCTTGGAAGCTTGGAAATCATTAAAGATCAAGTTTCAAGGTTTCTAAAGTCCTCTCTTCATCCAACAAGTCAAAATATCAACAAAAACTCATTCTTAGACCCGTAAATCAGAGTTT
>VDFB02078554.1:0-10469 GCA_007258455.2 Sequoia sempervirens
AGCTTTTAAATTTTTTTCTTCTCCGTATTATTTCCTCAGTGTAAGTAATGGCCAAGTTTTCTTTTCCTTCATGCTGTTGCTCCTGCAGTTGCTTCTCACCTCCACGGGAAGAAACCACTGCTGGACCTTCACCATCTTCTCATCCTTCTCAACAACCAGCCATTTCTGGGCCTTCTACTCCTCCATCATCTTCTCAACCTTCTCAACAACCAGCCATCTCTGTGCCTTCTACTCCTCCATCATCTTCTCAACCTTCTCATCAATCAGCTAATTCTGGACCTTCCACTACCACTCCTACTGATTTGGAGAGTTTTCTACCTAAATGCAATGATATAAGCCAGCTTCACAAACTGATTCAGTTTATCGAAGACCTATTGAAGATCGCGGTAAGTTATCTACACATATGTTTTATATTATCAGAATTTCTACAATCCTACATTTTAGAATATCTTTTTCTTCTCAACAATTTTAGTTACTACACTTTGCTTCACTAATCTATTGTTGTTGGGCTATACTGAGTGTGAATGTATTGCTTGTCCAACGCAGTCGGGAGAGAAGAGTGAAGGGGGGTCTAGTTCAGAAGTAACTTCTTATATTCAGAATGGCCAAACAATCCTGGAGTTTGTAGATAAACACATTGGAAAACTTCCTCAAAAGGTAAAGTTTCCATTTGATTGTATTAACTCTAAAAGTTTGGGAAAGTGTCATAGTTTGCTTACATATCATGGATTTCTCCATACAGGAAGATTCCATGGATGGCTTACGTACAGAGACACAGAATGTTCTCATAAATTTGCTAAAAGGTGCTGGGCAAATTCATTGGGTGGGGGCAGCACTTTCTGTGGTGGGATTGTATTGGCCAGATTTAATGAGATGTCTAACAACAAGAGCGAGTGCCTTGAAATTTTGAAAGCTATGGTTGATCTTGGGAAGGAAATTGTGAAGTTGAATGACCAGATCCCCGCGCAGGAGCAGAAGCAGAAACTAAACAAGGCAGTGAAGTGCATCGTTGAAGGATGCAGCCTGTGCGCCTCCCAACTTAAAACCACCAAATTTTTCGGGTGAGTTCAAAAATTTATATATAAAAGTTTCTATTTTAAATAAAGTATTTTAAGTAGCTCATTTATTTAAGAATATGTTATTTTTTATAAGTTAAATTGACATTTTTTTTAGATATATGAAAACAAATAAAAATATATCTTTAAAAAATTAGAAATGTAATTTAAAAAAAAAAATTAGTGTTGAATAATATTTTGTTCTAACAAAAGCTTATAAATATCTTAATGATTATATTGGGTAGGAAAATAAAGTGGGTCAGTCAGTAAAATTTAAATTTTACAATTTTGAAAGGATGGGTCAAGTCTACAATTATAGTTTTGAACCCACAATTATATATATGATCTCAAGGGATGGAACAATTAGATCTAGGTAATGACTATGACAATATAAGGACATGAATAAATGTGTAGATAAGGTGAATGTTTCAAATATGTGAATATAAAGATAAGGTAAGGATTAAATGTATCTATATATATGAAAAGGCATCAAGCATATTCACCACCAGCAATTCACCATCGGAAAATTTTAATGCAATGAATTTTTCTGAATTGCTGGTGGTGAATTTTCCTTGAGATGAATTTCTCATGGTGGTTCCCACCTTGAATTGTTGGCGGTGAATTTTCTAGGGGTGAATTGCTGATGCTGAATTTTCCTAGAGCCATATGAAAAGATAAAATTTAAAACAATAAACTCAAGTTCATCTAAAATTGTATCATATATATTTTCAATATAAATACAAAGTCATTAGACTCTTATCTTACTATTGATGTATTAATATTACTCTACACTTAAAATAAAATAATCATTAACAAAATGAGAAAGCCATTTTTAATAATATTAAAAAATGTAATTGGTTAAGGTTCGTTGAATAGCTAACGAAAAGTAAAATGGATTGACCCCGAATTCTATATTATTAAGTTAAATAGAACAGCTGTAGAAAGTGTAGAATAAGTGTGGGAAAGGATGAATTCCAGCTTCAAATTTATATTTAAAGTTAAAAAGAACATAAAGGAGGTATCTTATTAACTCATTCAATTGACTTCCGAGTAACTCTTGACTTGTTAACATTTTGGAAATTGATTTACAAGAAAACCTTGAAAATACGGAAACTACAGTTAGCGGGGAACTTTCAAAGGCCATGTTGTAGGAAACGGTTTCCGATAAGCTAAGAAATCCTTTCCTTGTTATATGATCATCTACCATATGACGATGATCCTTTATGCTACAGAATTGTATAATACAAATGAATAAATTTAAATATAAGATTTCAACAGTCAAAATATTTTAATAAAAGCTATAAAACAAATATGGATTTTGGGTTGAAAATGTTTTTTCGTTTTTATATAAATGCATGATAGGCTGAAATCTCTTTACTTTTTTGTTCAATCAATTTATTTAATTAAATCCAATATTTGAGTTGTGCCCAGGTTCCTTACTGCTTCAGTCAATGCGGATAGTTTAAAGGCTTTCCAAACCAGAATAGATCGCTTGTATAGAGACCTCACATTCTCGACTATAGTTGACATTGGGGAAACTATAATTGACATTAGGGAAAGAGTGCCAAAGCTTGCTTCTCAGTCACAGAAAATCTATGAAAACCAAGGGGCAGGTAAGAAATTTTTCATTTTTAATTATATTCACCTACTATGTGATCAGTTTCGCCTTGCCACAACTTTGATCGAGTTTTTCCACAAATCTTACAGTTGGAATCGAAAGTCCACGAGAAGCAGTAATCCGACTTTTAGATTTGAGTGCCCAACATACATCACCACAAGTTGTGGTTGTGCATGGTTTCGGAGGGATCGGAAAGACGACTCTAGCCGATTCTGTTTATGCAAACATTGACCTCCGAAGCTATAAGCATTGCAGAATTCATTTGCTTCAAAATTGTACCGAGAATGATATCAAAGCCGTCCAAGAACAGATTTTGAATGCATTATTCAAACAGAACGTGAAGCTGAATAACTGTGACCAGGGTCGGGGAATGATCCGATCGCTCTCCAAAGAGAAACACAATCAGCCACTATTTCTGTATATTGACAATGGTCTCAAAAGTACAGATCTCGAAAAACTTGTACCTGCAGACTTGGATAGTTGGCTTCCACCCAAAAGCAGAGTGCTTGTGACTACTCGAAATCTTCGCGAGACAGACACATTTGTCAGCAGCAATATTCAACGCCAACAATATGCTGTGAGTCCTCTTCTACAGAGAGAGAGCAGAGAAATTTTGTTGAAGAAAGTCCTAGACTACAATGATGAGAAGAAAATAGACGACCTCCTGCAGCTGTGTGGTGGAGTTCCGCTTCTGCTGGAATTAGCTGGCTCGCAACTAGCTATAAATAGTACGAGTAGAAATAGTATAGTGTTAGAGATGCTTAGACAAGGAGAGAAGGTGGAAGACAAAGATATAAGTGACCGCATGGTTGATTTTGTATACCACAGATTATTTCCACCCGTCCAAGAGGCTTTTCTAGATATCACATCCTTCTTTTATATTGGTTACTCAAGACATGCGGCATACATAGTTGGAGAGGAGGAATTCAAAGCTCTAGAAGAGGCGTCATTCGTCAAGACAGCTGAAAATGGTCATATCATTGTTCATGACATAGTTCGGGCCAGAGGGAGAAAAATGTCAGAGGGAAATAGAATCACAGACCATGATAGTTTATCAGAATGTTTGAAGGATGAAGAGGTATGTCACACTTACAATGTCTCTTGTCAATATAAACAAAATGTATTTGTTATCCACAATCATATTAATATATTTGTTTATTTTTGTGCAGAAACTCAAAAATTTAAAAGGCATCTTTTTAACAGAAGAAAATGAGCAGCTTCAGCTTCCAATAGAAATTAATGAAAATCATATGAAGTGTATGAGTTATTCATTAAGAGTGCTCCATTATAATAATAAATTGTTATTCACAAAGAAATGTGATAAATCATTTAAACAACTCAGATACCTTCAGATTCTGAGTGGTATTCCTGATTTACCTATGGAGTTCGAGAAACTAGAGCATATTAGATGCTACTATGGCCCATTGACGCAAGGCATGAGTTTGTACAAGGTAAGATCTGAAAATATTTATCATTTCAATTAGCTTTGATTAGATTGTATGATGACGCTTGACATCCTTTTCATGATTGTTGTGCGAATGTGTAGCTTCCTCCAAATTTGCGTATGATGTGCATTACAAATGTAATTTCTTCTGAGATTGGAGTTGCATATTCTAAAATTCTTTCTGAGGTCACTCCACCTTCCTCACTTGTAGAATTGGACTTTCTCGATATTCCAACTATGGAAAGATTACCAAACGGAGTGGAAAAGCTAACAAATTTAGAAGAATTATGGATATGTGATTGCCCTAAGTTGAGGGAACTTCCTTCCAAAATTGGGGAACTCAGCAATTTGAAAAAAATAAGTTTGCGCAATTGTTCTGGCTTAGAAGAATGGCCATTAAGTTTTGGAGATCTCTCAAAGTTGAAAGAGTTAGATTTGACTGATTGTTCTTCAAAATTAAAAAATTCATTGCCCCAAAATATTATAAAAAATTGTGATATAGAATATTGATAAATTGTTATTTTGAGATGTCTTTCCAATTTTTAATTTATAATATCACAAGTAAGATATAAAATTTTCGATGGCCTTTCATTTTTTAAACAGAATATTTTATTCTATTCTATTTATTTCAAAACTAAAGTAGCATTAGTTTAGATTGTTTTAAAGTGATTATAAATTATTAATGTATAATTAATGTTATTTTTTGAAACTAAGTGTGAAAGGAGGTGTGCTTAACTCTTGATTTGAGGATAAAATATGACCATTGATGAGTCATATAGTCAATTTTTTATATAGTTAAAGTTCATAATTATGATACACTTTTATGTAAAAAATTACTAACACAAGCACAAATTTCAACTTAGACTACCTAAAAATGACATGCATGTTTTGAATTTTAAAATGTTATAGACTAATGAAGTGATATGTATGTTTTGAATTTTAAAATGTTATAAACTAATAAAATGTATGATTATTAATGTGGGTTATGTTTATAATATATTTATTTTTAAAATTAATTGGATATGATTTTTAATAAGTTTAAGAGAATAATTTTAATTGCTAACAGTTTATGAAAAAAGTGAAGTTGATGGACCATTACAAAAAATATAGCACATTTAACTTTTTTAATCTTTTTGTAACTTTTGATGCGCTAATAAGGAGTCAGCCCTAAGAAGTTAATAACCTCATATGATCTTGAAGATGGGATAGTGGGATATGAATATGACCTCAATCATCTATATTTATCACTTTGTAATACTAGAATGACACAATATATGAATGAAATTAGTATATTAGCAAGCTCATAGGTCAAATGCTCCCACCTAAATAATGTAGGTTATTTTTTTGCGTTTTATTCATCTTACTCCTTTGTGTAAACCTATGTAACTTTTTTTTTAAAAAAACCATAAATTAAAGTTAAAATAAAATGTAAATAAAACTTATAAATGTTATCCTTGAACACATGAGCTAAACTTAGTTGAATTAGGACTTCAAGTTTGTTTGATTATATTTCCCCTCCACCACTTTTTGATTCTTCAAGGCTATGAAATTTAGTATTTCCCCTATAGGTTTCACATTAATTTCCAATAGAATCACATCAAGTGCCCCTCCCACAACCATTCTACTTATCTTTCAATTATATAACTCATCATTCATATTTGGAAATTCTTTGTTAAGTCAACTTCCTCTTTACCTATCCCTTCATCTCCACATCCTATACATTCCTTCATAAACTCAAGTGATTATGAATGCATATCCTACTTGTACTAGATCCCCTTAAATCACCTACCATTCTTACATTCCACATCCTTCTCCCTAATGACCCCATCTCTGCCACTATTTCCACCTTTTACCACTTCTTGTCAATAACCATTGCATTCTAATCCTACCATTATCTAATATACCTCACTTTTTCACTATTGTCATCCACTTGGGATGATTTTCCATGTAATGTGATTTACACCCAAGTTAGATTGATTAAAACACAATTTTTTAACACCATACAAAAAAAATTCTAAGGAAATCACATTAAATCTAGATATGCACATGATCATAATCCCTTGTCTTATGACATGATTGATTATGATCCATTTCCACCCAACTTCTAGGAAATTTCCCTTTCCCTGTGTTGAGAAAAGGATATTCTATCACTTGCATATGCATAATTTATGAGAATTTTTTATGTAATCAAGATTGGGGAACCTTATCAAGAAACCCAATCTTGTAGCCAACACAACAATACCCTTAACCATTTTATTTTTTTCAAAACAATGAAAAGATTCTAGATTTATTCAATTTATAAACTTACAACCATTACAACATCATCAAGAATACAATTTTCATAGTCTCGCTCAATCACTCCTATGGATAATATCTTCACCTCTTTGACTTTGAATTTCTCCTTCCTTGAAACTCACTCTTCAAATACTCTAGCATTTCCTTTGGAAGTCCTCTCTCTATGTTTTTCTTTGAACTACCAAGATACCCTTCATTTCTAGTCATGAATCCCAAATACATCATTTTACCATCTTTTATACTACTATGTGGAGTAGTTCAACCATTGTAAGAGGAAGTTCAACTATCACCACAAATAGTTCAATCAAAATCTACTATGTGTCAATTCTAGAAGAGTTGAATTCAAACTCCTTTACATATGAAACACTATTGTTGACTTTATTAGGCCTTGGTTGCATATAATCGAAACTTATCTCTAAGAACTACTCAAAGTTCTGAGTTCCTTGTAAATCATGCTCCTTTAGTAGTTGTTGGGGATTTCCACCTCATTGGGAACCAAGAACTAATACCTTGCTATAGGTTATGGTTTCATTAGGAACTTTTCAAAACTTTCATTTGTTAGGGGTTCCCATCCCATTGGGAACCAAGAACAAACTCTTTGATGGATTTTTTGATTCCTTTAGGAACTTCCAATTTTTTTATTTTTTTATTTATTTTTTATTTTTTTTTTTTGGGCAGATTGGGGGAGTGGGCTTTAGATGAAAACAAGAACCTTGTTGGAGGTTCCAAACCACCAAGAACCAACCAAACTATAAGAACTCCATCATCAAAGATTTTTTAGCACTTATAATAAAATTTCTATATGGATGGCTAAGGTGTGGATGAATATGGATTATTCATCTTTTTTATTCCTTGAAAATTGTTTCTCAACTATAATTAATTTTCACTAAAAGGTGTGCTTTTGTAGGGAAAAATGGCCCATGGTTTAATGATATAACTTTTTATTCTTTTGTCCTTTAAATCTTTTCCTTAATCTAGTTTGCATTTATTTCTCAAAGATTCCTTTTGAGATTCATTTCTCCAACTTCCCCTTAGTCTATGGAATGTAAAAAACTAATCTAGGTCCTATCTAAGAATATTAGAATGCTTGTGAATTTAGATGTAGATTAAAACATTTCTAATAATAGGTTTTCAATAGCTCATGTGTATGTGGATCTTTAAAAACTAAATCTACACTCTAACAAAAGGTGAACATTTTTAATTTTAATACTTATATTGAAGTGGTCGTGTGCAATATGTTTACTAAGTGTATTAAATTATTGTTATTTTAGGGTATCTATATGTAATTATATGAAACTTTGTGCAAAATAAGGATCTTAAGTCCATATCCGACCAACCAAACTTCGATTAATAGCCACTAATGAATGGAATGAATGTCATAATCAAATGTTATATAAATTTAAGATAGAATATGTAATAAGGAATTGGAAACTATGAAAATGTTATGCTAGAATATAAAATAATACAAAACAGGGGGTCAAGATACACTTGGATCAAAGTGTGATAATTTGGGGACTTTTTGAAAAGTAAATTTTAAAATTGCTTGTAAATGTGGAATAATCTAGAGGTAGGGATTGTAGCATAATAAATTATTCTCACTGATGGCACAAGCACAATTTCATGATCTCTTTGGTGCTCACTTTAGTTTCCTCTTCCCTAGTCCATTTTAGGACCATTTTACAATCTTGGCCTTACCTGCAACTCAAGAGATTGTGTTGATGCTACCCTAAACACCTTATTGGCGAACCTATATATCCTTTAAAACTTTTCCAAATGTTAAAATTTGGGTTAGGTCCTAAGTCAAGGGACCTCAAACTTGTGTTTCCTACTTTGATGATGATGAAGTAGATCATGTTGTGCATCAATTTGTAGAAGCCCTAGGCGAAGAAGAAGAAGAATCATATTAAATGAAGACTTTGAAAGTGATCTCTAAAATTGGTGAGCAACCTAGATTTTAATTTCAAAATTATATGGGAAATTTGAACCCTAAAGAATTGATTGACTAGATCAACGAAATGGAAGAATACTTTGAATATGAAGAAATTGAAGATCCAAAAAGAGTGAGATTTGCAAAAACAAAGCTAAAAGGTCATGTTTCTTTATGGTGGAAATAAGTTCAGTTAGAACAAAATAGAAGAGGAAAAGAGAAAATCATCAAATGGGATAGAATGGTGACAAAATAGAAGAATCAATTTATCCCTGCTAATTATGAGCTTGAATTGTTGAAAAGATTGTTGAACCTAAGACAAAATGAAAAATATGTGAAGGAGTATATAGAAGAATTCTACAAGATGATCATTTGGACTAGAAATAGTGAAGAAAGCAAGGAAATGGTTGCAAGATACATCAATGGACTGAGAACTAACATTCAAGAAGAATTGAGCTTGGTAAATATGCCATCAGTTGAAGAAGCATATCAATTTTCATTGAAAGTGGAAGAGAAGTTGAATAAGAAATTTGAACAAAGGTAGAGAAGTGCAAGAGGGAGATTTCAAAAGAGTGGAACAAAATCTAGAGCAAGAATACCTTATACAAAATAAAACAAAGATGTAAAACCCTATCGGAGTGAAGAAAAGGATCATAATTCATACTGCAGAGGAAGAGAAGATAGAAATTTCTACTGTAGTGACAAGGGAGGTCATAATTCTTACTGCGATGATGGATACCAGAGAGATGAAGGAAGATCTAAGAGAATACCATTCAAAGGAACCTGTTTTAAGTGTGGAGGTGAAGGACATAGAGCATTTGAATACCATCAAGGAAGCATTGGCAAGAAACCTAAGCATATCAGAAGAGTAGCTTATGTGAATGAGGAACTTGTTGAATCCCCTAATTCAGATGGGAAACTTGAGAATGGTGAATCATTGGTGATGAGAAGAGCTTTGATGCATGAAGAAGTAAATAAGGAACCATTACAAAAGAAGAGTTTATTCATAACCAAATGTAAGTCTAGAGGAAAGGTATGCAAAGTTATCATTGATAGTGGTAGTACTAATAATCTAGTTTCAAAGGAGATGATAACCAATTTGAATTGGAAAGGATTAAACATCCAAACCCCTATAGGATAGCATGGATTCAAGATGAGCATAAGATATTGGTTAATGAACAATGTTTGGTGAAATTTCATATTGGATCATATAGGGATGATGTATTATGTGATATTATGCCTATGGATGCTTGTCTTTTACTATTAAGAAGACCATGGCAATATGATAAGAAAGATATTCATGATGGAAGAAGAAATACTTATACTATGACTTCAAATGGAAAAAGAATTAAGTTGATACCTTTAGAGGAAGAGGAGAAGACTAAAATTTGTGGCATTTCTAGACTATGTTTGGTAGATGGAAGGAAATGAAAGCAAGGTTGAATTCTCTTTATTTTTATGTTGAATCATTTTATTTAATCAACTTATTTAATGTAAATAAATATTTGAATTGTGACAAGGCTCCTTACTACTTCATTCAATGCTGACAGTTTAAAGGATTTCCAAACCAAAATAGACCGCTTGTATAAAGACCTCACATTGTTGACTATAATTAACATTGGGGAAAGAGTGCTCAAAGATTGCTTTTAGTCAAAGAAAGTCTATGAAAACCAACTTGAAGCGGTGGGAAATTTTCGAATTTTAATAATGTTCTCCACGGTATGCCACTAATTTTTCAATGCTGAACTTTGATTGATTTTTCATAAATTTTCACGGTTGGGTTGAGAATCCCACTTGAGATGGAGTAATTTGGCTTTTAGATTTGAGTGCATAACATACATCACCACAAGTTGTGGTTGTGCATAGTTTTAGAGGATTAGACAAATGACTCTAGTTGATTTTGTTTATGCACTATAGACACTTAAAATTGTCATGATTGATGTGCATCCGAACTTGATTAACCTTATTTTTCATTCCTAAATTGACTCTTTCATCTATTTAATTAAATAATCCTGATTGTTTAATTAAATTCATCATTTTCTTTTGTTAATCAAATAATTAATATTATTAGGTTAATTCACCCTTTCATATTAATTTTCATCTTGTTTGATTAAATAATGTGAATTATTT
>VDFB02078555.1:0-42457 GCA_007258455.2 Sequoia sempervirens
GGGAGTTGATAACTTAGCAGCTTAGCTTTGAATCTAGGTCGTCGATCTTAAAGCATTTAAAACTTCATCCATAGCAATCACGAGCATAATTTTTTGGCCTTTAGCAACTTGTTCCTAGAAAACAACAATGCCACCTCAAATGTTGCTATGTTTTCCCTTAATCTTGATTAATCATACGCGATCTAACAATTAACATGCATCACCAACTCAATTTGTGCTCCTTCATTAAAATTGGCAAAGTACATAAAACCGACGTTATGAAGAGAAAGTTCATCATAAAATTCATCACTCATCACGAGCCTCCCAAAAATTCTAGGGTGCAATGAACAATGAGAGTATTACCATGATGAAGTTCATCCCATTGGATCATCTTGCTTAAAAACCATATCAATGGTTCTCCACTCATCCCACTAGTTTCTTTTTTGCTTTATATGATGTCCTCAAGATTCTAGCACATCACCTTTTCCAGCAATAGTTGTTACCTATCACTGATGCATCTCATCCTTCATGGACTCCATCAGTGATGCAAGCATCCATGCGATGAACTCTTAGGCCTTAGATCTATGGCCTGTCCTATATCACATTCATTTTCCCATCGCGCGTCACTAATTTAAACTTCGCACCTTGGATCCTATTAGTAATGGGAGATACATTGAAGAATCCTAGTTAATACACGTACACCTATATGAGAATCAATGGTACAAAAGACATCGCACATAAGATCTATTCAGCTTAGTGAAAGAAACTTGAATAGAGAAATCGATTGCTCATTGTTGCTATGAAACTTAAGCTTTGGAATGAATCTACGATGAGCAATAAAATACAAAATCACTAGGCCATCACTCATAGCTAATTCTCCTCATATAGTTTTCTGTAAATTGGTGATGAGGGATGTATACAATGACATTGAATACATGTATCACATATCAATAATATAGAACTTATCACTTAAAACTAATCCACAATACACGAATCATAGGAGATCCATCATATCACTCATCGTTGTTTTGAAACATACAATTTCATATCCATCTGTGATGAGCGATGAAGGTAAGAACATAATATTGAAGGCCATCACTTATTGCTATTACAATACTTAAGGCTTAAAAGCCATTAGTGATAGGAAAACCTTTAATGATACAAGGAGAAGCAAGTAGCATCGCTCATTGTGCATTGATATCAAGAGCTCTATAATTTATCCGTGATGAGAAAAAACAAAGAGATATCGCTCATCGCTTATCACTATTTTAAACATACACTCAAGAAGTAATCTACGATGAGTGATAAAGAGAGATGGCTGATGGGACTTAAGTGAAAACTTCTAAGCACATGCTCATAAGTTGTTCTAATGAAGAGGACCCTCTAGAACTACATGAAAGAAAGGGATCAAAATATTCTATATCAAAATGCAAAGTATGTAAAGGCCAAAAATTCTCTTTACTTAACCTTATAAAAATATGAAACTTAGACCTAAGCTTGGAGAACGAGTTGCTTGATGACTGTGAATGGCATAAGATGTTTTAATGTGAATGAAAATGGGAAACAAGAAGTCAACAATGAAATATAACCCTACAATAGTGATGGGAAAATAAACTCTAACCCTTTAGTTATCAGCCAAAAATGTGGCAAGATTTTGAGATGGAACATCAAAAAAAAATTGTAGGTTCCATCAGTGGCTTCGATTGGGAATGCAAGCCTCTTGTAGCCATGGTGAGATCCTAAAATCTTAGGTTGAAGCATACCAAAACTAGGGTACAAAGCAAGAGGACCAAAACTATAGGGCTACCCAGACTAGGTAGTAGGACCAAAATAGACACAACCAAAGCAAACACACCTATATACATAATGTACAAAACCTACAATGTAATTGGAAAAATAACATGTACTTAGGAGAAGTATGGATTTAAGAACTATCCATGTATTGGTAGTTCAAAATGTTCACTAGTTAAGCTTTGAAGGAAATAAGAATCCTCCCCATGTGTGTTGGCTATCAAATAAGGGCCTACCCATAATGCTTCAAGCTTTCCATGTTTACCCTTGTCTGGAGCCCTCACATTCTAGGCTAACACCATACTATTTACCTCAAATTTTCTAGGAGAAGCTCTCTTATCATGTAGATGCTTAACTTGGAACTGCATCTTCATAGTCTTAGCATGAGTTTCCCTTCTAGTTTCATCCAATTATACTAGATTATTTATTTTGTGTTGCATATCATCACATATCTCTTCATCATACTCCTACATGAACTTATACATCTTTAACATGTTATTCTATGGAAATCTAGCATCTAGACCATATACTAAGGAAAATGTTGGATAACTAGTAGTCTTTTTCATAGTCACTCTATCTACCTAGAATGCCAATTTTAGCTTTGATTCTTAGGCTTTTTTGTTCTTCTCCATCACTATCTTGATGATTTTCATCAAGCTCTTATTACTAGACTCAACTTGACCATTTCCTTAAGGATGGTAAGGTGAAGAATAAGAAACTTGTATACCATGTTTCTAAAAAAAGTCATTGAATTCATCAAACCTAAAAAATTTAGCATTATATGATATAATCCTCTCTAGGACTCTAAATCTGATGAGAATATTATTCAATAGGAAATCCACCACCACCTTGCTTGTTTCTTTCTTTGTGGGTATTGCTTCTACCCACTTTATGAAATAATTAGTGGCAACAAGGATCCATGAATGCCCTCCACTAGATTTTTTTGGTATCTCTCCAATGAAATCAATCCCAAATTATTGGAAAGGGGCTTGAATAGTCATAGGCCTAAGTGGTAGATTTCCTAAAAACTTCAACTTTCTTTAAAACCTTCGACAAGCATTACGAGTCTTAACAAACTTGTGACAATCCTTAAAATGGTAGGCCACCAAAATCCTACTCTTAAAATCTTGTGTGCAGCGATCTTCGCCATGTAATGACCACCGTACACCCCATTATGCATTTCCAACAAAAGTTCTAGTGTCTTCTTTCCATCTACACATTTAAGAAATAAACCATCCAAGCTTCTCCACCATAGTTCATTGTCAATAATCACATACTTGATGGCATTCTACTTCAATGTTATCTTGTCATTGTCAGCCATGTATATAGGGCACTGCATAGTTTGTAAGTATTGGACAATTCTTCTATACCTTCCACATGTTCACATATCATAGATAGGAGCAACATCAATCACTTATGTCTGATTGATTTGGTTACCCTCCAAACTAGCTTTTGTCATTAATTTAGCTAGGACTTCACCTATTACTAATTTGGTGATTTGAATATCAATTTTAAATTCTTGGATCTTGTTGATCCATCTACACCTTCTTCCTATAGTCTCTTGTTGAGTGAAAATATCTTTCACAGTAGTACTTGGTACAAAAGCTATGACATTATCTCCTTGTAGGTAAGTCTTGAAATTATTTACAACCTTTACTAGATCATATGCTTGCTTCTCAGTAGTGTCATATTTCAACTCTACAACTTGTAAAGACTTGCTAAAAAAAGAAATGGGTTGTTCAAAGCCCTCCTCATTTTTCTATAACAAAAAAAGAGAAATGGTATGAAAAGAAGCAAAATAGAAAATACGCATCTACTTAGAGAAGTTGGGAGACTTCAAAACTAGAGCCTCTTTGATAGTTTATTTAATTTTCTTGAAAGCTTAACTAGGCTCCTCACTCCAAAGCACATTTTCGTCCTTCTTCAGCATCTTGGAAATAGGTCTTGTGATTTTTGTAGAGTTAGTCACAAACCTTCTTAAAAAAATTATTTATCCAAAAAATGATTGAATGCCCTTGACATTTTTTGGTTGAGGGATCTTGTCTATGACTGCTACTCTTTTAGGGTCTATCCTTAGTCCTTTATGCACAATGTACCCTAGCAACTTTCCCTTAGTTACCCCAAAAGTACATTTCTTTGGATTCAAAGATATCCCATACTCTAGTGACTTGACAAATACCTTTTCTAAATGTGTATAGTGATCTTCTTCTTTTTTAGAATAAGCAGTCAAGTCATCTTAATATACAACCATAAATAAATCAATAAAATAAAAAAAGCTACATCCATAGCTCTCTAAAAAGTAACACCTGCATTTGTTAAGCCAAAATGCATTCTGACATAGATGTAGGTGCCCCAAGGAGTAGTGAATGTAAAATTTTACTATTTAGACTCCATTTTTACTTGGCTATAACCTAAAAAACCATTCATCATTGACGGTAACTCACAGCTAGTCACCTTTTGTAACATGGCTTCCATGTTTGGAAATGGGTAATTTTCCTATAATGATGACATATTCAAGTTCCTAAAGTCAACACACAACCTTATATCACTATTATTTTTTCTTACTGGTGCTAGACTGGAGTCCCATGAAGAATATCTAATGGGTCTTATAATACCAACATCTCTTAACTTCACCAACTCCTCATGCATCTTGGGAGATATAGTAGGATTGATGAGACTTTGCTTTTGCCTAAAAGGTTTAGCATTTTCCTTTAGAGGAATTTCATGCTGAAACAATTTCTCTCTGTAATCTTTCAGGTTGGCATATGACCAAGCAAAGACATGTCTATATTTTCTAAGGAAGTCAATCAACTTTGGCTTCATCTTCTTTCCTATGTAAAATTTCTTTGGGGTATTTTCAGTCCTCCCCAAATTTACTTCTTCCAAGTCTTCTGGGTGAACACCAATTGTCTTGGCCTTGCTTCTATCTTGACTATCAAACACCCTTTCAAGAGCTACAAGGCCTTTGGGGATTTTATTTGTCTTCAACTAGATGACCTCTTTACCAAATACCATGTCCTTTCCATCAATATTTTCACAAACCCACCAAATTCAATCTCCTAACCTTTATATTCATCAACACAATTAAGAAATTTTAGAATGTCTTCATCATCATTAAAAATCTGCCAATTGTACACATTTTCAGGGATAAAAGGTCTTGTTTGTACCTCAACCTTAGAGATTCCTATGAAAGTTATATCATTAGGTCTCAATGCAATGTTAGCAAGTAATTTAGCTACTCTATTGTGTGCTCTTTCCATCCAGTCAATTCCAGAAGCATCAAATTCCTCAATGGAATCCTAGACAACATTTACGTATTACTTCAGTTTGTCATTTTTGTAGGCATATTTAGCTCTTCCTTGGGAAATGACAAGCTCAAAATCACCAATTACCATTAAATTTTTTATTTCTTGCTTCTCAGCCAATCTCAGTCCCAATAATAAAGCTTCATACTCTACCACATTATATGTATAGAAAAAAAGAAAATGTGAACGAGAATTTATAAGTACTGCCACTAGGTGATACCAATAAAATCCCTGCACTAGACCCTTCTTTGGAACTTGCATCATCAAAGTACATTTTCCAAAGTCCATTTTTGTTAGATAGTCTTAAAACTTCATTTTCTATAGGTGAAGGATACCTATCAACCTCTCTTGGTACTTCTTCTATCTTGAATTCACCGATATCAGTGTCTTTGAAAAGAATTGTGTCATCTTCAGGAGCATGTTGCATCATATGTGGCACCCTCGATTCTCTCATCACTTGAACATCCTTACCATCAATGGGAAATGTGGCATAAGAAATGTCACATTGCATACTACCTCCCATATATGCACTCCATTTCTAAGATAGCAACATTCCATAATTAGGTGGGATATCTACTACCAACACTCTCATTTTTAATTCTTTGTCAGTGAAGGCTACTAGCCTGTAGGGAAGTTCATTTATCACACTGATGATATTGAATTCTCTTGCATCCATGGCATTAAACTTTCCATGAGTCCTATCAACTTTCAATCCTAGTGCATCCATGGTTTTAGCTAGAATTATATTGTTGGATGCTCTAGAGTCAATAATACAATTCTTTATAAAATTTGCCCCAACCACCAGGGTGAGGAAAAATGGATCTATCTTCTCAAGACAAGTAGTTACAGAATTTCTTAGGAAAATATTGGGAATCTTAGTAATTACTCCCTCAAATTACTTGTCTTTCTTATATATTTCACTCAATTTTGGTGGAGTGAGCACCACTAAATCATTACAGGCCATAGCAACACCACTGTTAAGGGCTACTACTTTTTTCTTATGTTCCTCTATTCTCATCATTTCAAGAAAAGGAAAAAACACTTTTATTTGGATAAATAATTGAAACATATCAACAAGAGTATACTTGGTTAATTCAATTGGGAGCATACCTTTATTCATTACTACTCTCCTTCTATTTATTTTTGGGTAGTTCAATCCTCTACTTGACATCTTTCCTTGAAACTTCAGGGTTTTCCTTTTGTGGCTTTATCTTCACAATAGGGGATTTGAGTTCCTGGGTGGCTTTTGGCTTCTCTACTGTCTTAGCCGAAATTTTATCTCCCCTTTTTTCTTTAGCTTTGACTTCTTCCACTTTTCCATCAGGCTTGTGCTCTTTGTTCTTGACATTTTTCTCTTTGATGAAAAGACTAGGAAGACTACCTTGTTCACCATCAACTATTCTATTCCTCAAATGATAGGAACTTCTATCTTGGGTGGCGAAGACTGTAGTATATTTTACAATCTCCTCCTCTGAGGGTCTTCTTAATGAAACACCATCTTCTATTGCTTCCAAATTGTAAACCTCAACATCACTATCAGCATCCTCATCAAAGAGAACTTGCTTATGATATGCACTAGCAATTTTCCTTTGATTTTCTACATCCATTTCATAAGAGTCCATATCATAAGAGGACTCACTGCTTGCAACATTAGAATCACACATAACCATAACTACATCAACATCCTCCTCACTTTTTTTATCACAGTCCTCAGGCATATATTCCTCTACTTCAACCATTTGTGCTACCACACCTTGCTGAGAAGAATGTGGCATTTGGAAAATCATGCACCAAGGGGTATCTTTAACAAAAAAAATTGAATTCTTTTGTAGAGGATCTAGAGGGACTTTATTCTGGGTATTTGTCTAATTATTTAGATCAGGCTTCCCATTATACCAATTGGTATTATATGGGTGTTCTTGCAACTGAGGAGGTCTTTCATTCCTTTGATAATTTTTTGTTGAACCTTTTCTTGTTTCACAATCTTATCATTTATGGTTTTTATAAAATTATCAAGCTTGTCCTCAAGAGTTCCCCCTTTAGCACTTGAACTCTTATCTTCCCTTTTTGAACTTTTGAAGAGTTTTGTATTATCTCTTATGCCAACTTTACTAGTTTCTCTACTAATATTTTCAATATGCTCCACCATCTTGAATGCTTCCCTCTATGACTCAAGATTCTTATCTAGCAAAAAGTAACTCATTTTTGCATCAAAAGTATTGCAATAGTTTACCAAACATACATGATCATTCAATTTTAAATGAGGAGGCAACCTCTTCCTAGCCTTCTAGAACCTTGTATTGAACTCAACAATAGATTTGTTAGAACCTTTAACACTATTATCAAATTAATACAACTAAAAGCTTGAATCAATCTTGTCACCATATTTCTCTCTAAATATCCTTTTGAATTCCTCCCAAGATCAAATTCTCTCAATAGGAAAACTTCTATACCATCTCGAGCATCTTCAGTGAGAGACTACATGAACAACTTCATCATGACATCTTTTGCCTCTACCTCAAAATAATCCATAACATTATCAAATGCTTTGAGATGGTCTTCACCACTTAGGGCATTATTACCAGAGAATCTAACTAGAGTAGGTCTGAAGTCTTTAGGGAATGGGTTTGGGTAGCTAGGGATTCTAGTGAAACACAATCGTTGGAATCTATCTACTTTGAGTGGCCTCCTAGTATGTCGATCCCTATGAACAACTCTTTTCTCATCATCTCTTTTGTTGTCAGAGTGGCTACTATCTTTACCCTTCCCACTTTCACCATCACCACCACCTTACTTGCTTCCTTCATCATCTTCAAAATAAGAACTATTATTCTTATTTTCTCCTCCACCTCCACTGCCTCCACTAGGAGTGTGTTCATCAAACTTCTTATGCGACTCATTATTGTAGACATTGAAAATTGTCCTAGGTCTCTGACGACAATTTTCACTAATTTTTCCTCCAAAACAAATTAAATAATTTATTAATTAAATTAGTGCTAATATTCTTCTTATAGTTCCATATAATTAAAATATATATATATTTAATTATTGTTCTTCTAAACCATTAATTAAATAATTTTAGTTAATGTTCATCACTATTTCTTCCTAACTATTCTTCTTAGGTTAAATAATTATTTAATTATTTAATCCCTTAATCTTTCCTCTCAAATTAAATAATTATTTAATTATTTAATTTTTCTTCAATTTCAATCATCCCTAAACTTGCTAATTTTGAAAGGTGAGGATAATTCATCTTAGTTAATTATAAAATCTTTAATTATCCTCACCTAGATTTCATTCCCACTTATCTCTACCACTTTCTCTCACTTCACTTCTACTTTTCTCTTCCACTTTCCAATTTTTATTCCCATTTATCTATTCCATTTTTCTAATTTATATCTCACTTAATTCTTTCCCATTTCCACTCATGACTCTTATTTTCTAAATCCACTCCCCACTTTCGAAATGACAGCTTTTAGTTGAAAATAAATAGTTTCTTTATTTATTTTGAATTAACTCTTCTCTTTCTCAATTTAAGTCATCCTTCACTCTTTCATTCCTCCACTTTCGAAAAAGTATATTTTGATGAAAATAAATACTTTATTTATTTATTTTCAATTAATTCATTTTTTCCTCCACTCTTAAATGCAAGTTTCCCTTCTAACTTATCCTTGCATTCAATCTTTTCCATTCAATTATATTTTCAAAATCTATAAATTGGGGACTTATTTCTCAATTTAGGAGAGACCACATCTTCCATTTCCTTGTGATCATTCCATCAGTTTTATTTCAATATTTAGTGCATTTGATGACATTTGAGAGCTACACATGAAATCAATTGAAGGAATAAGAAGGACAACAAAATGGAGTGAGAGAAGCACATCACGAGGGTTTGCATTTTCATTTCTTTCTTTATACATTTTGTTCTCACAATTTTGCTGATGTATTGGGATTTTATTTCATGATATTTGCTTTGTGGTCTTAGTATTTTGATATCATGTATGCTTTAACCATTTTCCTTATATACAATTCTTAGTATGTCTATATCTTGAAGACTCCAGAGTGGGTGTGAAAATTTTAAGAAAAGCAATCTTCCTAGCCATATTTTCATTAGAAGCTTCCATTTCAGCTTTCTTCAAATCTTCTTGCAACCTTTCATTCTACAATTGTAATCTCAATATGTCAGGATTTGGAGGTGCAGTAGACAGAGTTGGATCAACTTTGGCTTTGTGTGTGGGTATTTCAGCAAATAAGGTATTGTTATTGGTATTAGTATTGGTATTGAAGGTAGTTTTCCTAGGTTGGTCAATGGGTCTCTTACCATGATCTACGAATGATGTCTTCTTAGTAGTAACAAGAGGATCTAAGGATCTAGTAGTTGAGATAGATGTAGTGTAGGTATCATTAGTTGAGGTTCCCATCAATACTATTACTTCAGGAATATCATTGGTCATTTTAGAAGAAAATTTAAAAAGGTTTTCCTTAAAAGTCTTATGCCTACTAGCATCTTCTCTCATTTTCTCCAAAAAAAAATTCTAGCATCTCTCTCAAGTTGCTTAGCTCTAATCCTATCTTCTCTTTCTTTTAACACCCTCATTCTATTCTCTTCTTCTCTTCTTCTTGAAGCCTTAGTTCTTCCTCTTCTATAGCTTTCATATATTTATCTATATCTTCCCCACTTTTTAGAATATCTCTAGGCCCACTTGGGGTAGGAGTATAGTAGAGCTGGTCAATAGGAACTTCCTCAAGAGAAAGATGTACTTGTACATTAGGATATTCACCTTGTGGCTTAAAATTATTTCCATTAAAAATAAAGCCAATTATAGGGGTTAAAGGCTCTGAAAACTTCTTATTCTTTCCCCAAAACTCCCACCTATCCTCCTCTCTTGAAATATTAAGCTCATTATCAAACACTTGTTCAACTAGAAAACTTCCTTGGTCTCTATTAGACCCTTCAACTTCATGTGCCTCTTTAGGGATAATAGCAGTACTTACATCAATATTGAAAGTAAGAGATGCATTAGCAAGGGAATCAACAGAGTTACTTTATTCAGAGCTTTTCCTGACCCAGGTGGGTTGCTTCTCTTTTGTAGGTTCAAATTCTTCCTTTTTCTTAGAGTGCTTCTTTGCACAACTTTTGGTCTTCCTCATGATGTCAAATATTGCAAAATATTTCTTCTTTCTTTCCTTTTGATAACTAATCTTTACACTGGTATTAGAGAATTTAGAGTCGACACCTAGAATGTTGGGAAATAGAAAGTGATTGCACTTTAATTTTGTACTTGTAACTTCAGAAGATATTTTGAACATAACACAACACAAGGTGGTAGAATGAAATAAGACTTGATGCATAAGATTGAGTATGATGGGACTAATGCAACATAATTTAAACTATTTATTATTCAAATGGTAAAGAATACCATAACAAATCAACTAACTCTAACTATACAAGATTTGAACTAGAGACTTTGGACTTAGCTAGTCCCCAACAGAGTTACCAATTTGTTGGTTAATTTTTTAGAACCAAACTTAATCTCATTCCTTACCTATGAATCTTCCAAAACTCAATTATTAGCAAGGTTGAGGATTGGCCAACATCTAAGTGAAGCATTTAAAACCCCAATTCTTCTCTTTGAGCTCTGTGAGACTAAGGAGGTTAATCCTACTTATGCTCATAATATCCCTACTTGATCAAGATCATTTCCATACATAGATGTATTCCTAAGGAAGTACAAATAAACCAACATTATCTAAGGATTAGAAGACCTCTTATGAATTTTCCATTTATTTTAGGGAATACGCTAATATTGAAGGTTTGTACAGTGTAATATGAAGTATGTTATAAATTAATTCCCATTCTATATCTCTGGCCAGGTTCATCACTAGCTTAGTCAACCACAAGATAAACTAACAGAAAGACTAGTGCCTAATCTAAGGGAACAATGGAGTCATATTTTGCAATCAATCAGTAATACAACTATAATCTAACATTAGTAATCAAGGGACTATTAGCATGCTACTTTGTGGCATCCAACTCTTTGTGTTTTAAAATGTTTCTTCCTTACCAAATCCTATATCCTTTTCCCACAAACTAATGGCCTCATTTTAGAATTAAATCAACTCATTTAATTGAAGTAAAAACAAACCCATTCATTCAATGTAAATGATAGAAGACAAATGAAATTACAATTAACAATTTCATTCATGATTTGCAAGAAAATATACAAGAGAGCACACATTTTTGAACTAATATTTTCTTTCACTACTGATATTACTTTGTAAAACTATTTTTAAGATCATCATGCAGTATGACTTATTCCCTAGACCGGCTTCTGATAAATTCACTGACTTATCTATTTACATTCTATTGCTCTTTGAGCATAGCTTTCACCTAGGACTTTCTTAGACTCAAAATTTTTTGAACTCTCTTTCTTCGGCCATGAAATCCCCTTTAAAAATAGGGGAGTAATAAGCATTTGGCTGAGTTACAATTTCATTTCACTTGATTTAAACACCTAATTTCAACTGATTTTTGAGAAACTTCCCAGGTGGTTTTATGCAATCATTTGAGAATAGAGGAAGACAAAAGACAAAACGCATGTGCAAGGTATCATTAGTCATTGTCGCTACATCCATGTTGAACAAAAAGGTTTTGTACCATATTATCTGGAGGACCTCCATAACAACATGGAAGATAAAAAGATCAAAACCATGGACATATTGAAAAGAACACCTCCTATGCAAAGAACATGGTGTCACCAAAAACAAAAATAAGAAGACTCTATTTCAAGTCGTCAACATCAAAGAATGATCAACCACTCCATTTTCATTATGAAATTAGAGGAACCATAACCACATCTTCATCGGACCTCTCAAATGGCACTAGAGAGAGAAGATATTGACCATATCCTGAGTTAGTGTCACCTTCAGCGTCTAAATCACTATCAAAGAGCACAATGGGAGAATTATGTTTTCCCAGGTAGACCCTACAGCTCTTGTATTTTCTCCTAGCCTTCTTCACAGGCTTAGCCAGCTTCTTGCCCCTAAACTTGACCAATTCTTCTGAAATGGTCTTGTTTCTTAATTTGTAAGTACTCTGTACAATTTCTTTCTTCTTGTGACCTCGAGCCCTCCTCTTACCCTTTGAAACCTTAGAGGCTACCTAGTTTTCTTTCTCAGCTACAGACATATTCTCATAACACTCAAACACATTAAGTTGGCTAGACCTCCTAATGGGCTAAATTGGCATACTAGTCTTTCCCATCTCTAAAATGAGAAAAAAAAATGATAATTTAAAATAATTTGAATCAAAGATATAGGGAAACAAACCTACAAACCCATAAAATTATAACCAGTCCTAGAAAAGGAATTCTTAAAAGGACTAGAGTATGAATGATATAGAGCCCAATTGAAGACTAACTCACCCAAGACAAGAATGTTCACCTTTCATCTCAGGGAGAATTAACACCCTCACACTTCTTCACTAACCTACACCTCACATTCACTATAGAATGAATGATGGTGAAAATAAAAATCAAATAATTTGCATTAAATAGACAATTTGGAGCATGCAAAAATTAATGATTTAAGAACTCCTCGTATGAGTGAGTTGATAACTTAGCAGCTCAACTTTGAATCTGGGCCATCGATCTTAAAGCATTTAAAACTTCATCCATCATGATCTTGAGCATCATTTTTTGGCCTTTAGCAACTTATTCCTAGAAAACAATGATGCCACCTCAAATTTTACCATGTTTTCCCTTAATCTTGATTAATCATACACGATATGAGAATTAGCATGCATTGCCAACTCAATCTGTGCTCCTTCACTAAAATCGGTGAAGTACATAAAAATAAAATTTTTAAGAGAAAGTTCCTCATATACTTCATCGCTCATGATGGGCCTCCCCCAAATTATAGGGTACAATTAGCGATGAGAGTATTACTGCGATCAAGTTCATCCCATTAGATCATATTGCTTGAAAATCATATCAATGGTTCTCCACTCATCTCACTACTTTCTTTTTTGCTTTATATGATTTCCTCAAGATTCTTCCATGTTTCCTTTTCTAGCAATAGCCATTACCTATCATTGATGCATCTCGTACTTGATTGACTCCATCAGCGATGCAAGCATCCATGCAATGAAATATTATCCCCTGGATCTATGGCCTATCCTTGATCACGTTCATTTGCCCATCACACATCAGTAATTTAAACTTCACACCTTGGATCCTATTAGTGATGGGAGATACATCGAAGAAGCCAGGTTAAGACACATACACCTACATGAGAATCAATGATACAAAACACATTGCACATAATATTTATTTAGATTAACAAAAGAAACTTGAACAAAGAACTCCATCACTCATCATTGTTTTGAAACTTAAGCTTTGGAATGAATCTGTGATGAGCAATAAAATACAAAAGCACCAGGCCATCGATCATCACTAATTCTTCTAATATTGTTTGCACTCAATTAGTGATGAGGGATCTAGGTAATGACATTGAATACATGTATCACATATTGCTAATATAGAACTTATCACTTAAAAATCATCTGTGATACATAAAGCATAGGAGATCCATCATATAACTCATTGTTGTTTTGAAACTTACCATTTCATAACCATTTCGATGAGAAATGAAGATAAGAACATAAGATTGGAGGCCATCGCTTATCATTATTACAATAATCAAGGCTCAAAAGCCATTAGCGATAGGTGAACCTTCAACGATACAAGGAGAAGCAAGGAGCATCACTCATCATGCATTGATATCAAGAGCTCCAAAAGCTATCCATGATGAGAAAAGGAAAATAGATATCACTCATCACTTATTGCTATTTTAAACATACACTCTAGAAGTAATCTACAATGAGTGATAAAGAGAGATGGCCAACGAGACTTAAGTGAAAAATTCTAAGCACATGCTCATAAGTTGTTCTAATGAAGGGGACCCTCTAGGACAACATAAAAGAAAGGGCTCAAAATATTCTAAGTCAAAATGCAAATGATATAAAGGCCAAAAGGGCTCTTTACTTAACCTTATAAAATAAGAAACTCATATCTATGCTTGGGGAACCGGTTACCCGATGACTGTGAATGGCATAAGACATTTTAATGTGACTGGAAATATGCAACAGGAAGTCAAAAATAAAATAGAACCCTACAACAGTGATGAGAAAATAAACTCTAAGCCTTTTGGTATCAGCCAAAAATGTGACAAGATTTTGAGATGGAACATCAAAAAAAATTGGAGGTTCCATTAAAAGGTAGGATGAAAGAAAGGGAAAATCATTAGGCTCTCACATAAGAAATTCATAATGGAAGAAAATGCTAAGATGAAGGTTCAACCTGAGATTCCCAGTGACAAGACTCTAGCTCAAGCCCTCACATGACTTAAGTTGGGTAAAGGAAAGAAAATTGAGCACAAACAAACACCTAAGATCAAAAATATTTTCGCATTTCGCAATTAGAGATTGGCCTCTAGGGTGTGGACCCAACTCACCCTTGTTAATTTAGGAGGCAAAGGAGATCCTATGCACTCAACCATCCTCTACTGAAAAACTTGATGTAAATTCTAATGCAGACCTAGTGGAATTTCCTCTTTTTGATGATCAGAAAACTAAATAATGTAACAAGAAGCCTTTGTACCCACTTTTTAATATAAATAAAACAAGATGGTATTTTGGTGTGTTCAAATGAAGAACTCCAAAATATGTTTTCCCTTCATGAATGTGTATGTCCTTGATGAATGAGTGATATATGCATGTGTTGGCATATGGCTTCTAGTGTTGTCACTAATGGCAACCTAAGTCATTATTTTGTTTTGCAGATCAGGATGTGTTCATAGTGATAGGCAAATTAAATAATAGAGTATTATGAGAAGATAGAATGAAGAACAAGGTATCCAATTAATATGTCGATTTGTATGCTTCACTGGATTATCATTTTGAGTTGTGGATCTCAAGGAAGGTTGTTACATATCTATATTATCATATTGTTAAGTTTTGTGATGTCGCGTTAATCAGTGTATAAGTTAAGGAGATCTAACAGGATGATTTTTTTGCTTATTTGTTCATGAAGGCCAACTTCATGTATGTAGTGTGTCACAAATGTATAAGGAGTAATTGTTTAAATGTTTTTGTGTTTGAGAATTTTGATTTGGGGCCACAACATAACATTAGCCAACTTTGATGGGTACACATTGAACATTAAAGTTGGATTGAGTTGACTTTTGGAAAATATTTTTATTTTACTGATGTCAACATGGAGTGATTGAAATCTTGGTAGCAGATATATAGATGAGATCGATAAATTCATTTTGTAGTGGTGTGTGTGGTGTTCAATATGTGTAGATATGTGTGAATATTAGAAGAGCAATTGAGTGATTCTCATTTATGCATAAGAGGATTTTTGTGAAGTGAATTAAGGTAGAGCAAAGCAAAGTGCAAAATCAGATAGAAGGTCTAGAATTTGGGTATGTGTAGGATCATGATGGGCCAAAAAGTGGCAATATGATAGGTATGTGGCTGATGACTATTTTTTAACCAAAAAATAATGAAATGAAAAGGGCTTATAAAGGAGATTCTCAGCTTTCCACTAATATAAATTATGCTTTACTTTGAATTTAATAAGTAATTATTATTCATTTTCTATTCAAGTTATGACTAAAGTCCTAATTGATAGGATGATTGAAAACATCTATAGCTTTCAAATGGTATCACATTTTTTGAATCCAAAACATGCATCACATTCTATGCTTCACATACTATAGGATTAAAAAAATAAAGATTGAATTTCATGAAGTTTTGACCAAGCTAAGGTGGTACATACAAGTTTTTATATTTTTAAAAAGTTGTAATAAAAAATTCATAATTAATTATTTACTTGGAAAAAAAATTAGAAAAAAATATGCACATTAGGGCATGAGTTCTTTTGCTTATATCTAAAATATTATAAAAAAATTTTATCATTTCATTGTAATTAGAGGGTTAGACAAACACCTACTTCTTATTTTTCCCCTGAAATTTGGAGCCAATTGCATTGAAATTTCAAATTTTCAGCCAAATAGATTTTTTTTTTAAACAAACCTATAGTTTAAAAACTACATTCAATTTTCTATAGATTCTATTCTTACATATTTTGGAAATAATATAGATAACTTATTCAAATTTTTATGTCAAGTTGCCTAACTCTAATTTTTCTAATTTTTTTGCCACTTAAGGGCCTGCTTTTTCCATGGTGATCCTGCACATGCCCATTTGATCTATGAGCTTAACCAGAATTGTAACCAAGAATTTGTAGATGCTATCTTCTCAGATTAATCTTTTGTAAGGAAGTGGGCCTTCTTATTTGAGCAGTGAGCTCTAGGCAGTGTTCCTAAATGCAAGTGCATTCCCATTTTGTTAAACACTATATATTGAGTACTCAAATTATGGATTGACCTCCACTATGGTTTTTCCCCTAATAGGGTTTCCATGTAAAAATCCTTGTGTTATGGTGTTATGGCTTATTATTTCATGTCCATGCATCTTTCTTTTGACTGAATAGTTTAAGCACTTGAAAGGACATATTAATAAAAGTTAAAATTTCTCAACATTGATTCATCCCCCCTCTCAATGTTGCTTGATTCCAACAATTGGTATCAGAGCTAAGTTCCTTGAAGAAGTTTAACATCTTGAGGTAGATCTTCGAATGTAATGGACTTTGATATTCTTTAGCAGTAGCTTGTGGTGGCTCTTAATGATATTGATTAGTTTAAGGTAGAAGTCTGGGAATTGAAAGGAAATCCTAAGGATGCTAAGAAATTCATTTAAAAGTTGAAGGATAAAATTATTAAATATAGGGAAAGGAGAAAGGATCTCTATGATAAAATAAAGCAAAATGATGGATGATGATCATTTGAATCAAACCTTGAAGGAAATAACTGGAGAATGTGAAAAGCTTGCTAGATACAATGCTACCCTAAAGCCTTAGATGTAATCTATGGTGATGAAGATGACTAAGGAGATTGAAGAAAGAAAGAAGAATGAAGAAAATTTTGGCTAGAACCTAAAAGAGAAAATTGATGAATGCAATAGAATTAACAAAGAATTCATTCAATTGGAGATGGAGTTGCAACAATCCATAGACAATGAAGAAGAGCTTGGAAAATAGATTGTTTTTCTTAGAGATGAACTAACTACTACAAATGAATACAAGGAGAAATTCAAGATCAACTTAGTTAAGCTTGATGAGCTAACTCAAGGATAGAAGAATGCAAATGACAAGTGAGGCCTTGCATATGAGAAAGGAGAAAGTACAGGATTTGGATAGAGGAATCTTAGGCAAAGAAATCAGATGGGAAAAGTAAAAAGGCATTCGGTAAGGCAACCTAATGCACAAAAGTTTAATGGATACTATTTTTCTTGTAATAAATTTGGTCATATGGCTGCTTAGTGTAGAAGTAAAATGAAATCAAGCGATTCATCATTTTTCGATCAATGTTTCAATTGTAGCAAGTTTGGGCATACGTTAATTGAGTGCAGAAATTTGTCAAACAACTCTATCATTAGAAGGAAAGCGGAATGTTATACCTGTGGAAGATTTGGGAATATTTCTAATCAATACAGATCAAGAGGAAATCAATGGAATGAATGGTCTAGATAAAGAAATCATGTTTGTTACAATTTCAACAGATTTGGTCACATTGCAAGATCCTGAAGGAACAAAAGCATGGATAGAAAAGGTCCAATATACAAAGGAAAAATTTAATAGAAAGATGATAAAGGAAAAAGGAAAATGACTATGGAAGAAATAAGAGATTAGATGAAGAAAACATGGGTAAGGAAGAGTAATTTTGTTGAAGGAAATAAGTCCGCATTAGAATCTACTTCTGGTAATTCCTTCAGAAATTGATCTTAGGTCATTGGCCTAGGGGATTTCTTCAAGAAAATATTTTGTCCCCCTATCGGTACTTGACAACGAAATGCAGGAAATTGTTAGTAGTTGTGCTAATAGTTTACAAATATAAAGGTGATCACTTGTGCAGAAATTTGAGAAGTGGAAGGTCTGCAAATGAATTCTTCATTTTTTGTCTAAGAAAACTAAGTATCCAGATCAGCTAGGGCAAAACATTTAATGTGGTAAAAGGGTTAGGTGTGTGAGTTATAAAAGGGTATTTGGAACCTTCATTTGGCACCTTTCATTGACTAATAATAGAAGGAGAGCCTTTGTAGTAGAATTTCAAAAGAATAAAGTCAATTTAGTGGAAAATTCATCAGGTATTTCAGTTGCTTGTAGAATTCTCACTTAATTTGGTACTTGGTAGAAACTTGTTTGGTACGAAAAAGGAAAATAAATCAAATCAAAGGAATGGTGAATTTAGATGAATATAGCAGTGAAAAGATTAGGGATGTGAGAAATATGTTGTCGGTCAATGAATTGAAATGGCTTGAAGGTGTGAAACACAAAAGTTTGGACATTTGGAATGAATTTCCCTATTTTGACAATGTGAAAATTGTTAGGTTTATCTTGAATAGATTGATTGATGAAATTATACTTTTGGATAAACCCTATCTCATTTCAAAAGGGATTATTAGGAATCTAACTAGATTATGCAATGCTGGGGATATATTGAAAAATAAGTCCAAACCCTAACCAGAGTAACTAGAGATCGAAGGGCTTTGATAATCTCGATGATCAAAGATCTGATAACAAGGTACATTGCACATGCAATTTAACACAAAATCCTTTTTAGAAATAGGGAAGGTGCAACTTCGGCAGGTGCAGTTTACATCTCTAACAAAATGATAATGGAGGATCAATATTTTGACCTGTACGAATTGCTAAAAGATCAATTGATGGAAAATGTGCAATTAACAAAGGAGGAAAATTACCCCTTCAGGTTTGATACCTTGTTCATATGTCTTCTGATGTATTTTTTAAATTTCTTACCACAGATCAACAATGTTGTATGGAAAGAGAACGAACTGATTTGTAAATAGATTTTTGAACACTCTAATACTTTGGAAAATTGTAAGCAAGAGTATGCAAATTTCTTTAAAGAATTGCTAGGGAATTTTGGAGCAATTAGCATTTCCATTATGGTAGGAGCACTTGAGGTTGGATCCTCTTCTAGTGAGATGGAGATGAAGAAGAAAAGATCACAAGAGATTGATGATTACACTCGTCTGGCACTAAAGACTCCAAAAATTGAAGGAAAAGATAAAGAACAAGTGATTGTGGACATACCAGATGAGGAATCTGATGAGTACACTCTGAGGGAAGAACGAAAAAAATTGAATTGGATGTAGTAATGGCATAAGGAAGAGAAGAAGAAGTTGTTTTATCCAAAGTAAAGCTACTGATTTAACTTGTTTAGGAGAAAGATGGGATGCATAAAATTACTAACATATGGTCTGATAGACCCTCATATGAGCAGGACCTTATCGAGAGCACACTAAGAACTTATTTTGTGCACAATAACATTGATTTGGAGGGTTTTCAAAATGTGTTTCCTAAAAAGATGATTGAATGCATTAAGGAAGTCATGGCCTCTAAGTCCCAAGACAAGAAAGAGGAAGAAATAATTCTACATCTAAAGGAGCAGTTTAGGCTATTTATTACCAAACTAAAAAGGAAAATGAATGTGTTGAGGCAATGCATAAATACAACAAATAACTTCTACAACTATTGTCTTTGTTGGCCTCATGCAGTTGGGAGATACAAAGATAAGCTAGAGCAGATTGAAACTGAGTTGAAAAAGATTAGCCCGGATTATAACATGTTTCAGGATCAGAATGGTGTAGTCAAGAAAAGGATTCAAGAGTTGCAGTCTGAGCATACACAATTTCAATTCACTAGAAACAACCTTGTTGACACATTTTGGAAAGTGAAGGATTTAACCAAATGCAGATTTGAGCAGTTAATTGAGGTTCTAAGGAAATGAGAGAAATTAGAAAAGGAAATCACAATTCTAGAATCTCTCATCTAGATTATCAACTAGACATTTGAGAAAAAAAACTTGACCTTAATCATTAGGATTTTAGTAGAAACTTGGAGGAAATTTCTTCCAAAAATTAAAGATAAGTACAAGATAATTTTCTTACTCAAGTAGCAATTGTATTTCTTTAAATTTTGATCCAATTTTTGAATTAGCAAGGGGGGAGATCCATTATATATTTTTCATTGATGTCAAAAGGGGAGAGAGAGTAGTGAAAAATTCCTTATCATTCTAATGGGGAGTTGTGTTTTGAAATTTTGGACTCTAGCAGCATAATCATATTGGTTTTGACACTTAGTCATTTTTCACTAAGTGTTGCCATCAATTCCAATGGGGGAGATTGTTGGAATATGGCTTCTAGTTTTTTCATTGATGGAAACCTAAGTCATTATTCCTATCTGTAAATCAAGATTTGTTCATACTGGTAGGCAAAGTAAAGAACAGAGTATTACCAGAAGATAGAATGAAGAACGGGGTATCCAGTTAGTATATTGATTTGTATGCTTCACTGGATTATCATTTTGAGTTGTGGATCTCAAGGAAGGTTTTTAAGTATCTATATTATCCTATTGTTAATTTTTGTGATGTCGTGTTAATCAGTGTATAAGTTAAGGAGATTCGGAAGGATGATTTTTCTGCTTATTTGTTCATGAAGGCCAACTTGATATGTGTAGTGTGTCGCAAATGTATAAGGAGTAATTCTTTAAATGTTTTTGCATTTGAGAATTTTTATTTGGGGCCATAGCATAGCATTAGCTAACTTTTATGGGTATGCATCGAATATTAAATGTGGATTGATCCAACTATTGGAAAATATTTTTATTTTGCTGATGCAAACATGGAGCGATTGAAATCTTGGTAGCGGATATATATGAGATCGGTAAAATTAACTTTGTAGTGGTGTGTGTGGTGTTCAATATGTGTAGATGTGTGTGAATATCAAAATATTATTTGAGTGATTCTCATTTGTGTAGAAGAGGGTTTTGTGAAGTGAATTAAGGTAGAGCAGAGAGAAGTGCAGAATCAGACAAAAGGTCTAGAATATGATCTATATGCTTAACCAAAACTATAACTAGGAATTTGTAGATGCTATCTTCTCAGTTCAATATTTTGATTGTAATTCAAATATTTTTTAATGCAGTGATCCTTCCTATTTTGAGCAGTGAGCTCTAGGTAGTGTGCCTAAATGCAAGTGCATTCCCATTTTGTTAAACACTATATTTTGAGTACTCAAATTGTGGATTGACCTCCACCATGGTTTTTCCCCTAACAGGATTTCCATGTAAAAATCCTTGTGTTATGGTGTTGTGGATTATTATTTCATGTTCATGCATCTTTCTTTTGATTGAATAGTTTAAGCACTTGAAAGGATAGATTAATAAAAGTTAAAATTGCTCAAAATTGATTCACCCCCCACTCTCAGTGTTGATTGAGTCCAATAACATTTGCATATAATGAAATGTAGAATAAGAACATTTATCTATAGAACCCAATGTTAAGATGTGATAGATGTGAATGTGATATAGGTTAAGTGTGATCAACATGATGCCCACCAAGCAAGAGAGTGGTGGTAGTGGGCTAGATAATAGACCAAATAAGAGGCTAGAATAGATTCTAGAGCTTTCAAACCTACAAGAGGTTTCACATAGATCACATAGAACAAGAGTTTTGAGTGGCACGTGAGGATCGAGACCATAGGAATGAAGAATTCAATCAAGGGAGTAGTGGTCCAAGAGAAGGCCCACAAGGTTGAATTGAGGAGGAACTTGGAAAAGATATCAAAAGAGTAGCACCACCTAAGTTTGATGGTTAGGCTATCAAAACAAGGGCATACACATGGATTATTTAGATGGAAAAATACTTTGGGCTTCATAACCTATCCAACTAGACTAAAGTGACATGGGCTATGTATCAAATTTAAGGTGAAGCAATGACTTGGTGGAATAATGAGAAGTCAAAAAAGAATATTTAGCCTACTGAGATTACTTGGGAACTCTTCAATATTTTAGGAAAAGATGCTTACCACAACTTTTATTTGACAAGAAGGTGAAAATTTTTAAAAACCTAACTCAAGCCTGGAGTATGACTATGATTCAGTATTGGGAAAATTTCAACAACCTACTAAAGTATGTGCCCTAGTACTAGGGAGACAAATGTTTATGTATCTAGAAATTTATATTGGGATTAAGACCCCACATTGGAGCAGAGGTGGACATGCACAATCCTCTCACCATGAATGAAGTCTTCCAAAAGGAAAATAAATAGGAGTAGAAATTGCAGTAGTAATCCAAACTACCACAATAATACAAATCCTAATTCATAGTTTCATAACAAGAAATTTTATAAATGAGACAAGAACCATTAGATTCATAATCTCAAGAGGGGAAGTGAGTCAGAGGAGAAGGATGGAGATGGCAATGGTGGAAGGAATTAGAAGGTTAAAAAAACCAAGGGTAAAGATGACCAAAAGTAGAAGGGATTCAGGTTGGACAAGTGAGGAGTTCGCAAAGGGACTCATTATGGGTGCTATACTTGTGGAGGTGGTCATTATGCCTCAAATTATCCACAATGGTCAAGAAACTATTAGCAGACTCAACATCACTAGATTCATACCGTAGTGGATAACAAACAAGTAGAGTATCAAGATTCACTAATTCAGCTGACGAGTAAGCTCTAAGGCTAAATTGTCTCTATCTTAATTTATACCAGAGTTACTAAATGATTCATAAATCCTATAATAATATCTAAGATACCTATTAGACTTGCATACATGGAAAACTCATAGATAGTCGAGTAGGGTAATTGAGCAAAGTGGAGGGTAGATACCTATCTCTTTTGCAATAAGTTAGAGCTTCCAACCTTTGAAACCCAAGTCAACTTGTATGTGGCACCTTTAGGCTCATATGATGTAATTTTGGGAATAAATTGGTTAACTAAGCATAAGGCTATAGTGAACTCTAAGGATAATGTAGTCAATTATCTGGATGATTACGAGGACCTAGTCATGATTTGTGGAGTGCAAAGACCCTTATAGCTTAGACATATTTCTGCTATGTAGATAAAGAAGGATCATCAAAAGGGATGTGTAATTTATGTTATTCATATTAGTAACCCTGATAGCAAAGAACTGTATTTATATGAATATCCTATTCTCATTGAGTTCCAATATGTATTCCTTGATGAACTCATGGAGTTACCTCTAAAGTGAGAATATGATTTCTCTATTGACCTTGTACCAGTAACTAAGCCTCAATCTAAAGCACCTTATCAGATGAACACCACCAAACTCTATGAGTTGAAGGCCCAATTAATGGAATTACTAAACAAAGGGCTCATAATACCTAGTGTGTCTCCATAGGGAGCACTAGTTATCTTTGTGAAAAAGAAGTACGGATCCTTCCATCTGTGTATAGACTATCTGATGTTGAACAAGGTGACCATTAAGAACTGATATCCACTCCAAAGGATCAATGCGTTGTTTGAAAAGATCAAGGGAGTGATAGTGCTCTCCAAAATTGATCTTATTTTGGGGTACCATTATTTGATAATAAAAGAAGAAGATATTTTGAAGATTACTTTTTGAACTCAAAATGGAGATTACGAGTTCACCGTTGTACCTTTTGGTTTGACTGGTACACCTACAACTTTCATGAACGTCATGAATATAATGTTTAGAGATATTTTGGATGACTTTATTTTGATCTTCACTGATGAAATCCTATTTTAATCAAAGTCTGTGGTAGAGCATGATAGGAACATGAAAATAGTCTTACAATGGTTGAGAGAAAGGAAACTCTTTGGGAAGCTATCCAAGTGTTTGTTCTATCTAGACAGGGTGAACTATCTAGGTCATATCATTTTAGCTGAGGGAGTATAAATAGACACCAAGAAGATCAAGGTGATCATGGAATGGTTGGTGCCTTAGAATGTGTTAGAAGTCTACAACTTCATGGGCCTCATAGGATATTATAGAAATTTTATGCAAGGGTTCTCCTAGATTGTATCTCCTATTACATCACTTCAAAGGAAGGGAACATGGTTTGAATGGACCGAGAAATGCGAACAAGTATTCCAAATCTTGAAGGAGAGGCTCACAATAGCACCAATGTTGACCATCCCTGATCCTAATGGAAGATTCACAATAATCACATATTCTTTAGGAGAGGGATTAGGAGTAGTACTAATGCAAGATGGATAATTGGTAGCGTATGAACCAAGAAATCTTAAACATGGAGTGAACTATGCATCACATGATTTAAAATTATTTGCAATAGTTCATGCCTTACAAATGTGGAGGCATTATCTCTTTGGAAATCCATTTGAACTCAAGACAAACCATTTGGGATTAGGATACTTTTTTACACAAACTAACCTTAATTCACGACAAAGAAGGTGACTAGAATTTCTTAGTGAGTATGACTTTATAATTGAGTATATAAAAGGAAAAGAGGATAGAGTAGTTGATGCTCTTGGTAGACAAAGACATATGGAAGCCATGATTGTGACAAGGTATAATTTGAGACAATGGGTAGTATGGTATTTGCTAGGGGATGAGCACTATGAGAGAGTGAAGACAACCCTAGCAGAGAATCCTATGGATCATTAGTTCAATGGTTATAAGGTTGTGATAGATTGAATTTTGAGATACCAAAGGAGAATGTATATTCAAGTCTCTAGAGAGATAAGGAAGTTGGTTTTAGAGGAGGTTCATAATGCACCTTATTCAGAACACCCTAGAATATCCAAGATGATCAAAGAATTAAGAACTCTATATTTTTGGCCTAAACTCAAGATACATGTAGTGGAATACATATCTTGATGCTTAGAATGCCAACAAGTCAAGGCTGAGCATGCACATCCAGCTGGGATATTGTATCTTCATGGCATATCTAAGTATAAATGGTAGGTGATTAGTGTGGACTTTGTGCATGGATTACCATTAAGCAAGAATTGACATGATGTTATCTTGGTTGTTATCGATAAGTTGACCAAGCTTGCACACTTCATTCTAGGAAATCTTAAGGATGGATCGTTGACCCTGGCCAAAGAAATTTTTCCAAGAGATCTTATGTTTGCATGAGTGCCAGAGACTATCATTTCTGATATAGACACCTAAATGACCTCAAGATTTTGGATGACCTTGAATGCCACAATGGGAACCAAATTAAATTTTAGCTCATCTTATCATCCTCAAATTGATAGATAAACAAAGAGGGTGAATCAAGTATTCAAAGACCTCCTTCAAATGTATTGTATGCACCAATAGTATAAGTGGGAAGAATATTTACCATTGGTAGAGTTTGTTTACCACAACTATTATCACGCATCCCTAAGTATGACATTTTTTGAAGCTCTTTATGGGTGAAAGTGTCATATACCTATCAATTAGGATAAATTGGATGACGAGATCATAGTATGACCTAAAATTCTTAAGGAGATGGAAGAACAAATGAGATTCATTAAGAGTAGACTAAAGAAAGTAGCAAACCGAAAGAAGAGTTATGCTAACAACAACAAAAATCTTAGATAGTTTGCGATAGGGGAAATTTTTTTCTTAAGAGTCAGACCTCATAAAATTTCTATTGCCTTTGTAAAGTCTTTCAAGTTGGCCCTAAGATATGTGGGACCATTTGAAGTCTTCGAAGTGATTAACCTAGTTGCTTACAAACTTTCTCTACCACTTGCTTTGGCTTGACTTCATAATGTGTTTCATGTTTCTTTGCATAAGCCATATCATCCTAATGTAGCTCATGTGTTTGATTGGAAATCGTTGCAAGTATAGGATCTAGGAGTGATGCTAGTGGAGCCTATTAGAATCCTAGATAGATGCAACGTTAAGTTGTGAAGCAAAGATATTGCTCATTTTAAGGTCCAATCATACCAGTATTTTGAAGACAGTACTACTTGGTAGGATGCAAAAGAAATAGAATGCTCCTTTCCACATTTTCTTAAGAAAGAGACTTTGATAAAAAAAATTGAAAATTTTGGATTGAAATATTATGATGTTTTGGCTTGGAACAATATGATGTGATGTTGAAAGAGACATATATTTTTAATTTTGATTAAATAGACATTAGGATGATGTCTCTTCCAAGAGGGGAAGGATGTCATAACCCAAGTTTATTGCATTTTTAATTATAATATGATAAATTGAATTATTGAAGAAATTCAATATTTTGAATGGAAATTTTGATATTTTTGAAAATTTTGAAAGAAGTTGACCATCATTGACTATGTGATCTTTTGAATTATATTATATTTTATCCTAAATTGAACGTTACTGATGAATTTTGCAAGTGCAAGTGTGTTCAATTGCAAGGTGATAGGTTGAAGGACAAGAACATGGTTGAAGTAGGATTGTTTAGCTGGATTGAACAATAAACTAGATGGAATCTGGGTGCACATACCACAAATGACATGATGATTTGCATTTGAAATTTCCATATAGAAGAACTTAATTACTTGATTTGAATTGTTCCAATGATTGAAAATAACTGGCTTGTAGAAAGTTAAACCCATGATTTCATGTTTAAATTATTTATCTTAATTTTGTGTTTTAAGAATTTAGAAGAAAATGATAGTATGTATTCTAAAGTATGATTAAAAAGGATAAGAATTTCATTGCATGAAATTAAGAAAAAGTCCCTTCTTGTTTAAATATTGATGCTTGAAATGAAATAAAAGCTCTTTTATTTATTTAAGTATTGGTATATGAAACACATAAATATCTTCAATCATATATATATATATATACATATATATACATATATATATATATATATATATATGTATATATACATGTATATATATGTGTATTTATCCATGTATGTATATATGTGAATACATATATATGTATATATATAAATCAAAGAACAAAAATAAGTGAATGTGTATGAATGTCAATATATATATATACATATATATTTATATTTCTTATCAATTGAATTTGAAAACCAATATTATCATTCTTAGACTGTTAGAATTTAAGCATCATGAGAAAAATCTAATGCAATAGTGGACTGCCATCGAATTAAGGAAAATATTCAAACTTTTATGAGTGGGTGACTAAACATTAATTCCCTTTTTGAATTTGAAATGGACTATAGTGGAGGCACAAGAAAGTAAAGGAAATTTCTATTCTTTAGGGATTATTATTGACTGCAATATAGGGTGAAGGGGTGGTGGTTTTTGAGCAATTGTGGGAAAAATCCGAAGGAAAAGCTCCTAAAATAATTAGAGGTATTTAGTGTTTTGCGTTGATATGTTAACATTCTTTTATAGTATCATCTATTTTCAAATTTAGAGTTTGAATACTATATCATCAATTATATAGATTCGAATGAAATATGTTATTGATATTCCTTTTTGTAATTGTATGATTGAATTTGATAACTGTTGTTGCTATGAGCATGGCCATGTCAGCCTTTCCTTTCCTGATTATTTTTTTTGCATGCTACTTAAGAGTCTTGAAAATTGATGATGTCCTTCACTGTGAGTTTGTGATGTCACCACCCATGTGTATCTGCTTCATGTGTTTCTATCAAGCTCATCACATGGCTATCGGGTAAACCAATAAGACTGTGATATGGAGGAAAACAACTCTTAAGTCATTAAAACCCATTGAGGGTAAGCAATGATTCTCTCATACAGATTTATGCTACACTTTATTTTGGATGTTAAAATCCATATGAAGGTCACCCTTTAGGTGAAAAAACCTTCACCATTGATCATGGATCGATAGGTTGTTTTAACTGTTTCTTGTTGTTTCACCATAGTAAGCAATGGAAGGTTCATGTCACCCTTTGATGTAGTTTGATATTTGTTTTTATCCTCATAATTGTGTTATACTTTCTACGTTGTAGAGATATTAAGGTGTCTTGGTGCCTCACCCATAGAGGATGAATACAAAACTATGAATCGATCTACTCGTGTGCTTGCATGTATGGTGTGTAGCTATCATTCTCTTGGAATGATACATTTTTTTTTCTTTTGTCTATTGATTAATTTACCTAAGCCAAGGGTCACCCTATATGTATATGGCCATGGCTATTGATAAATTCCACGTGACAGTCGTCCAACCATGGGTCATTCATGGAATGAAAGTGTTACATTATGATAGAATATGTGAATGAGGGTTGTTTATACCCAAACCATGTGTTAAGAATGGACCTAGAATATTTCTAAAATATTTCTAGGTAAATGACTAGTATGCCGATCATGCTCTTTTTACCGTTCAAAATATATATAAAGAACCTTTTGGTTATTTTCTTTTATGTATTTTGTATAAAAATGCTCTCTGAATGAAATAATCATTGAATTAATCATGAGAATGAAAGTTATGTTGTATCAAAATATTTGACTAAGGTAGTAATGATAGCTTCAGGTCCTTGAGTGGGGCTTGCATGAACAAAAAAAGGTTAATCTACAAAATTTTTAAATAGTATGTATTTATTTCTAAACGATATCATTTCATTGTGAACTATGAATGTTAAATCTATAAACAACCTTGTTTTGTTATAAATAGTATGTGAACATTCATTTGTAAATAGTATTGTTTTATTACAAACTGTGATTGTTTAGCTATAAATAACATTGTTTTGTTATAAACAATATGTGTTCATTTATAAACAACATTATTTTATTTGTAAACAACATCATTCTGTTATAAATAGTATGTGTTCATTTGTAAATAGAATTGTTTTATTATAAACAGTGAATATTTAGCTATAAACATCATTCTATTAAATAGTAACTATGTGATTACAATAGTAGTGTTTTTTATCATGGCATGGTTGATACAAATGACATAATAACATGTTGGAAACTATTCAAACATACTTGTTCTCAAATTCTCTACTTCTTGTAGATCGGAAAACTATATGTTAATCTGAAACATTATTTGAACCTTAGAAATCTATCTATTGGTTTTATATTCAAAATGTATGCAAAAATTCACAACTTAAGTTGGCACATATATGTGTATGAACATAGAAATTTGTCTACATACATACACGTACTTGTGACATACCTTCTTTTTTTTCCTATTTTGTTTATTCTTAAACGAATACTAAATTATGATGAATGTAATCATGTGACATGTGCTTTTAGTGGGTGGATAATGTTTGATCAGTTCCATTATATTTATTTTTTGAATTATAGATAGAATATAACAACACCTAATAGACTAGAGCACCTAAGGGTAGATTCTACTAGAGGGTAGTTAGCTATTATGGAATGTTGGTGTTGTAGAAAGATACCTTCTGAGATGGGTGTTGAGATGGAGTTTAGAGAGTATAGTTTTTTCTTTTACCAAAACCTATTTTTGTTGTTACAACATTATTCTTATGCTTGGCCAAGCAATTTAGTTCATTATGTATGTATGGACTTTGTGATAACATCCTCTCCCATTCCTAGCATAGATCTTGCATTTTCTTTTCTAACTTGTAGATGGAAATGCATGTTGATGTATGGGCATACACCATATTCCACCTTGCAGATTATTGTCTTGCTAAACTCTCCATGCAAGGTCAGGTATTCTTCAAGTTGGAAGAATTCTGGGGAATTGCAAGCTTCATGATTGGGTGATAAAGTCCTTCAATCATTTTCTTGTCCACTAGTGTAGGCGAGTGTCAAGTGGAAAGATTTGATGTTTACAAGACTATCTTAGTCTATGATGTAACTTTGATGTAAAATTATTACATTGTATTGACTATGTAGCCTAAGAGCTAAGTCAAACATAGATACTGTAATTTGAAATCCAATTTGAATATATAAATCTTTGACTTACTTAATTAGACATGCATTGCTATGATTGACTATAACTACTTAGTTGTGTCTTTTAAATTGAATATTCATAATGTCATTTCCAATAGTATAAAAAATTTAAGTAATAATTTAGATTGACTTATTATAGGCCTTGAATTAGGGTTCAAACTTAAGAATGTTAGCAAGCTACATTATTCCAAACACCTATAAACCTTATGTATATAATTCTTTTCAAATGGATCTTTCTTAGTTCATGTAACATCTTCTTCTTAGAGAACATCATTCCTAATGTCTCCAAGAGAGTACAAGACAAGAGTAAAAGGTTCACGACTTAGGGAATGCAGTGCATCAGATCATCACTAAGAATAAATTCGTACACTAAGAAATATCACACTCTTGGAGGACATCAAACTAAATGACACCACCAAGTAAAGGACACATCACAAGAAAAAATAAAATCACAACATGAAACATAAAAACAACTGAAAGATATTATCAATGTATGCCCCCACTTTAAAGAAAATGATAACACCATTACTATGAGAAATTGCTTTAAAGTAGCCAATGTTCAATCCTAAGACATGAGAGCTTCCCTAGAAAATCCCTATACCAAGTAATATGCTTCTAAAATAAAGCCATGTCATGAAAAAGGAGGGAGGGGTTGCCCCCAAAAATACATAAGGGATCTATGTATTTGGGGTCAATATATCTTTGCTACAATGTTGATATAGAGCTCAGAAATGCCATCTTTCCCCAAATACTCATAGAACTAGAAGAATGAAAAATAGAGAGTGAAACCAGAGAAAATTCCTTCAGTTCAACATGGAAGAGACCTAAATTTCTCGATACCTTGCATCATCCCCAAAATGAAAAAAAAGACAAATGAAAAAGGTAAAATGTTTACGACATATAGAAGAATGTAAATACATATAGAGGAATTCACAAAAAGGGAGAGAAATACATCACACAAAATAGTATAGGGGATCACATTATACACATACAATCACATAAAGAAACATGAAAATGTCAACAATGCAAAATACTAGTAAGGCACATGCCAGTCAAGCTATAGTAGGTCATCTACATCCCAATCTTGATCAATATATGTGGAAAGCAGGAAACTAGCACAAGGGACTATTGGAGCCTAAAATTTCATCCAAATTTTAGGCTCAATTTAGGGCTCTCATAATGAATTTTTTTATTTTTAGCACCCAAAAGTACACTGGTAAAATTTTCCTCAAGAGCCTACTTTGAAAAATCACAAATGAAGCTAGTGCAATCTCATGCAAAACCATCTTGCAAGCATGTTCATCTACCATATGTGAGTGTTTCTACCTAATTTCAGCCTCTTATGATCTGATCCAAGGAATTTTTGAAGTCTCAAGTTGAAAGGTTCTCGGAAAGGTTTACTATCTACACAGTGAAATCTATCAAAAAGGGGCAACTTTGGGGGACAATAATTATCAACTAGAAGATTTTCATGATGAACTGATTGGTGTCTCAAATTCTTACCACCTTAATGTGCTTTCATGCCAATATTTAGGTTCACAAAATTTCATTTTATTTTTTCCAAGACCAAAACCAAATGGATTTTACAAAATTTGATGACTACATTTTTTGAATAGTTGTAGAGGGGTTGAGTTTGACTTTTGATATCTTGTGAATGACGAAGGTTGATGAAAACCCATTTTTCACACATGTTCATGGGACCTAAATTAACCAATTTTCTAAGTTGCAGCTTCCCAAACTTAGATTTGGTATTTTTTCAAGAAGGTAAGTTGGAGAGTTTTAGTTGAGTTTGATAGTGGCAATTTTCAAAAAATGCTAAATAAGCAACTTTGAACATTGGAAGTTTGTAATCCTGATGAATTAATGCAAATCCATTTTGCAACCATGTTCCCCTATCATAAATCAACATTCTTGTGCATTTTCATGGCTTGTGAAAATCATTTGATCAGTTTTCCAAAGCAATTTTGGAGGCCACTTGAATTATTGTCGTCACTATGCAAAAGTATTAGAAAGAAAATTCTACCCACTCTAGTCTCACCCCAAATGCAAAAAAAAGGTAGTATTTGACAAGCAACTATATGTAATTATCTAGAATTAAAAGAATTGATGACATGATCTCAGTAAAGATTTGGCTAAATGTAATTTTTGTGAGCAAAAGGGTTAAAGGAACAAGTCACTTAAGAAATAGTAAATAAGACTCACTGCTCATATGAATGTATAAAGAAGAATATTGCAATGTCCTCTCCAAAGTGCATTAATTTGAAGCATGTTTCAACCCGTGACAAAATATTCTTGGGGAGTTGCTATTGAACAAAGAGATGCAACATGGTGTGTAGAGTACTTTTGATTTCAGGAGAGGCTTGAGTGTAATTTTATTTTTAGGAGCTGATAGCCATAAAGAAAACCCTAAAATGGGCATTGGAACCACAAAAAAAAAATTTCCTCCATCTTTTGTTATCTCAATTGAGTCAACTTATGTAACTATGAGCAAGCACTATGAGACTTTTTAGATCAAATCATATAGTCCTGAAAAAAAAGATGTTTTATTTCAGGAATTTGAAAAACCAGCATTAGTTATGAGGAAAGATATCAAAACCAAGTCTACAAAGAAAGATTCAAATTCTCCCTTAAATGATCAATATGTGCATATCCTCTTGGAGGTATAGATGGAGAAAATAATACAAAGGGATTTCTTTCTTTAGGAAATACTCAACGGGCTACAAAATGTGATTGATTTTTTGAGTTTTACTAAGTGTACATCACACTTAAGAGACAAGTTGAACTAATATAAAGGAGAGATTATGCTTAGACTCATCGAGCACTTTAATTAAAAACAAAATAATAGCAATGAGATTGATCAGATGAAGAAAGAAGTTGCCACCTTTGGGAGAAAGAAAAGGGATTATGCACGAGTTACCCATGTTCTAGCATTTCATATTTCTACCCACAAATTTATTATGTTGGGGAACTATTCAATGTATTACATGGATGTTTGGGATTCATCAACTGGCTAAATGACATTTTTCATAAAAAAAATTTGGCAAAAGATACAGTATCCATCAAAGTACATTTGAAAGTGAGTTTTTATTCACTATTGCAAATGCCCTAATAGACATTAGCAAAATATGGAATCATATAGAAGGCACATGAGTTATTTAGTATCCAACAGGCATAATTAATTTTGTATTTATCCATCTTCTAAATTGATTTGTGAAGACCATGGTGGTTGTCATTCAATGAAAATGATAGATATAGAGAAGAAGTAGTGTTAGAAGCATTGTTTACTATTGAGATCTGGAAAAGATGTATCGATTCGACACTATTATAGGGGGAATGTTGCTGCTGGAGGAAAATATTAGATAGCTCAAAATATTCAAGTGAAAAGGTTTTTTTGTTTAAATTTTCCCACTTTCTAAAAGCTAAAGTTTCCACTCATACCAGTAAAATCCTAAAAATGCTATAGACTAGAGAACTAGTCACAATTGGTAGTCATGGTTATCAAAATCACCAAACACACCAAGAAATTCAATAATCGTATACATGTTCATCGATTGTAAATAGATATTGAAAAATATAAGGAATAGAGTTTAAAGGAAGGCATAAGCTTAAACAAAAAAATGCATATGAGACGGCATGAATAAAGCAATAGATGCTTCTCAAGGGCTCTGAGATACAAAACTATCGAACAAAATGCAACCTTTGCACTAGTAAGCTATGTAGAAATGATGGAGAGGGAGATAGGAAGATATTTCTCATATTTCCACATCACCTAAGAAGAAACCCTTAAACTGCACAACAAATAAACTAAGTAAAATATTATCAAAGAGACCTTTGTTGTTTGGAATGAGATTACTAAATGTTTCTTCAACAAATGAACCAAGTAAAATTTCACTGAAGAGACCTTTCCTATTCAGAGTGAGCCTGCTCAATGTCTCTTTAACATCCCAAAACAAGAAAGGAATACCATTATGGAAGTTATCGAAGAGATTAATAGGTATCAATAGGAAATAAGTGCAAGTCACTTTGATGCTCTGAAAAGGAAAATGAAAGGAAAAAGGAAATTATCGAGAAGAGCATATTATTGAGAAATTCATCATGGGAAAGGATAAAATATTCTTACATCCATTTTGGGGAGATAGAAATTTTACTACTAATATAAAATACTTTCACTGAGATATGAAACATTTTCACCATGGGAGTTAGAAGTGGCTGATTTTTGCTAAAAGAATATTTCATTGAATATTGTACGAGTAAAAATGAAGTGAAAATTTCCAACAAGAGAAGGATTATGAATATCATTAAAATTAAAATATTTCAATTTGTCGAAGATAATTAATTAAATGAAGAGCTACACCAAACAAATATGTGAAGGGTCATAACCCTAAAAGTGCAATGTATATATGTAAGATGAAATCATATCATCAATAATTAAAAACTAGATATTCAGTTAGAATCATTATCAGTAGTACTAGATAGGTTCATTCATTAGTATATTACATTCCACTCATCCATTTCCATATTTTGGAAACTTCTGCAATTAATGTATATCTTTTGAAGCAATATAATGGAAAAGACTAGTCATAATCGATGATCTATTTCCAGTGTTCAACTGTTGTGTTAATATTCATTTCTATATGTTATTGTGCTATCTCCAAAGTTCTTATCCTTAATTATTCAAATTCATACAATTTTTCAAGACACATTTTCTATTGCTATGTAGTTTTCTTGATTGGGTTTTGGCTAGGGTGAATTAAATTCCTTTTAGATAATTCATTCTAATTGGTTTTTGTAGACATGGAAAATGTACTGATTGACATTGCGCATCTAATCCTAAATACTAATGTCATTTCATCCTAAATCATCCCTCTGTATAACCATTTAATCAAATACCTTTATTTCATTAAATTAATCAATTTTCCTCTCTTAATTAAATAAATCATTTATCTGATTAAGTCACTTTCTCTCATTAATTAAATCAATCAATCTGATCTAATTATCCCTATTTAATTAAATAAATCAATTTTATTTGATAAAATCTATAAATTCTATCTCATTAAATTAAATAAATTAAAACCTTATTTGATTTAAGCTAACTTCATCTCCTTTAATTAAATAAACCAAAAATCGTTATTTAATTAATCCTTTTATCATATTCTTCTCATCTTTGATTTAAATTAACCCATAAATCTAAGTCAAATTTGTCACATCATCTAATCCTTCATTAAATTAATTAAACCTTGATTAATTTAATCCTAATCCATGTCCCATCCTCTAGCTTTCACCACTTGCACATGAAAATAGATTTAATTCATTTATTAAATCCCTATTTTCTCTCAACATGGCATAATAGAGAATATTCTGTCAATTTTGAATTCAAATCCAAGTGGACTTAGTCCTTCCAACAAGGTATTTATTTGATCTTACAAGCCCTTTTGCATTGAGCCAAGTGGCCACTACTCCATTTCACTCTTCATCCACCTTGTCATTTCACCATTTTCAAATTTCAAATTTATGCATTTATGGGAACATTCATCAAAATATGCACACCCTTCATCCATCCATCTCTTGACAAGTGGCACCTTTCCATTGGTTGAAAATTAGTCTCACATTGCTTCATTTTGGGAATTTCTCCAACTTTCCATTCTATAAATAAGAGGCTTCATTCTTCATTTCATCATACACAATTTGAGCAAAGTTATTATACTCAAATCCATCCTCAAGCTTAGCAATTTTCATCAATTTTCATCAAGTCTTAGCTAGGTTATGTAGGTTTTTCATCATGGAGCTTCATTGAATCTTCAACAAAGTGGATCATATCTTCATCAATCAATCAACATTGTATCATTGGAGTTGGGAAAGGGCCAATTTTCATATCAAATTGGCACCAATTCCCCCATGGGATCAAGAGTTTTCTTGTTTAATTAGGATTCAATCCATTTTATTGTATTCTTATTGTGTTCTTCATCTCATTTCCTAATTTAAGTTTTGAAAATAGATTTCATGGGGAACTTAGATGCTAACTTGTATTTTAGTCCTCTAATGTGTGTGTTTGTTGTGTTTTGTAGGTGCTACGGTATTGGTTCTAAATTTTGGTGCTAGAAGGAGGGCAAACCAGAAGTTCTAATCACGTTTTTTCACCAAATTCCATGTTTTTTTCTCTATTTTTTTGTATATAGGAAACTCCACCGCTTGTAGACCAGCGTCGCAATACAGGACCATTGGTATCTTAGCGTCACCATATAGCCATGCTAAAAATTCCAAATAGTGATGCTCAAGTGTTCCCGCCCAAAATTCAAAATCCCAAACTGCATTGCTGGGTCTATTCTCATGCACTGAAAATTTGAAATTTCAAACTCCATTGCTAATTAAAAGAGAAATTCCTTTACAGTCTATGTCCCTATTGCAGAGCTACGATGACTAGTAAGTGGCGCTATATAGCACTACTAGAGGGTTTCAAACTACACCACCTGTGTAGACTCCACCGCTAAAGGGAAGTAAAAAGTGAAATTTAGTTTTATGATGTGCTTTTTTTTCAAATTATGATCATTTAGATTGTTACCTAATTTCCTGACCTCTGTTTTGTAGATCTAACTGGTTTTCTTGTAGGTTGGCTTGATCAAAGGTGAAGGAGAAAAGAGGCATAATGGCATCATTCTTTCAAAATCCAACCTATGATCCTAGCATAGAATCAACCACTTTCCAAAACACATTCCTATAGGTCTACATAGACTCTTTTCACCCTCACAAACTCAGTCCCATTAGCATCTCTTTGAAAACTATCTTAGAACCATCATTTCTTCAAGGAAAATAGCCCTGTCAGCCCTAGTATATCACTTTAGTACCACATTCCTTCATCCTTTTACTCACTAAAGCATTAAATTACCTAATTTAACATTCCATAGGCCAATCCACTGAGGAACATGACCAATATAGTAAGTGGATTGGCTAATTTTTCATATTCTTACCCTCAAAATACTTGACATAGGAAAACATGGCTGTCAATGTGTTTTATTAATTTGTCACTCAAATACATTAATTCAAACATTAAATCAAATATAAATGCAAGTAAACATGTGTAACTTCAAGCATTGATGGTTTCAGAGCATAACAAGCCTGTATAGGTCCATACAACACAAAGATTCTTAAAAAAAAAATAGTGAAATAACATAAAAATGGCACATTGAACATGGTATATGTATTTTTCAATGTATTACAACCTTCTCCAACCCTTTATTTGAGCATTGTAAGGCTTTTTAAATCATTTCATCCTAAAACTACCTTCAACCACCAAGCACAACTAATCCTTTCAACTAATTAACACTTAAATTGAAAGTTTTGCCAAGGTCACACTTAACAACATTTTATAACTCTTGCATTATTCCCCCTAATTGAGATTTAAGACCTAGAACACCCTTAAACATCTATTATGTGGCCTATTAGACCTTATTCATGACCTTATACAAGAAAACATGAAGAAATTTCACTTTTACCCATCTTGACATGGGTTGACAACCTTTACATCTTTTCAAGATTTGTCATATTTTGCAACTTCCTCATTGCATAATGATTAAAAATCCTTCAAATCACTTTTTGAACCTTCAAGGACTCTTTTCCCTTTCATTCCAAGGTGTAGGTTCCCTTGCATGGGTATGTGCAGGATCATGATGGGCCAAAACTTGGCAATATGATGGGTATGTGGCTGACGAATATTTTTTTACCAAAATTGATGAAATGAAAAGGGTTTTTAAAGGAGATTCTTAGCTTTCCACCGATATAAATTATGCTTTATTTTGAATTTAATAATTAATTATTGTTCATTTTCTATTCAAATTATGACTAAAGTCCTGATTGATAGGTTGATTGAAAAACATCTATAGCTTTCAAACAATATCACATTTTTTGAATCCAAAACATGCATCACATTCTATGCTTCGCATAATATATGATTAAAAAAATAAAAATTGAATTTTGTGAAGTTTTGACCAAGTTAAGGTGGTCAGACATATGACGTTTTATATTTTTTTAAAGTTGTAATAAAATAATCATAATTAATTATTTACTTGGAAAAAAATTACAAAAAAAATGCATCACATCAGGGCATGAGTCCTCTATCTAAATATTATAAAATATTATCATTTTATTGTGGTTAGGGTGGTCAGACAGACACCTACTTCTTATTTTTCCACAATTTAAGTACCACTAGATTGAAATTTCAAATTTTCACCAAATAGGTTACTTAAAAAACCTAGTAGTTTAGAAACTACATTCAATTTGCTACAGATTCTATTGTTACATATTTTTGAAATAATATAGATAACTTATTCAAATTTTTACGTCAAGTTTCCTAACTTTGATTTTTTTGAATTTTTTGCCACGTAAGGGCCTATTTTTTCCATGATCCTGCACATACCCGCACCATACACCCCCCATAAGAAAAATCTTGTCCCAAGAGTAAAATATTACTCCTTACCTCCACATTGTTGCTCCATGCATATCTAGACCTGCTACTTGCCTTTTTCCTCACACCTGGATCAAAATTTGATATCCTCCTAGCCCTTATACTTGCAAACAAACAAGGGTTAGAAAAACATTGTTCTACCTTCTTTTCTCCATATCCACACTTGTATCCATCCATCTTTGCTTGCATACTCTGCCCTCTTGTCACTATCATCAGACCTTTGCACCTTTGTTCCTTTTTTTCTTTCCTCACTGTGATCAAACCTTGTTCACTGTCATTTCCCTAAATCACTATTTTATCAAACTCACAAGTCCCTATGCATGCAAAGTTCACATGCTTGTCACCATTACTCATGCTTATAGGACACACAATGGTCCCCACAATAAGCTCTTCCTACTTTCCAAACACTTCACCCAATTTTCCATACTTATGCACTATCCTACCATCATTCTTCTTGACTATATCAGACCTAGAGTGGAATTCATCACTCACTCCTTGAAAAACCAAATTCTTCACTGTCCTCTCATCATTCACCTTAACCAAATCAGACCTAGGCAAGAGTGTTTTCTCTATCTCATGCAAAAACAAACTTTTGACTGTCCCAACACCTTTTATGGGTGCCTTCCTTACTGTCACAACACCATCAACTTGCTTCAAACTTGCAATCACATCATACTTAATGTTCTCAGGCCTTAAAGGCTCCTTCTTACCAAACATCACTACCTTGGGCTTACCCTTATCTCTTCCACTTGCTTTCAAGGGAGTCAACTTAAAACTTTTGTCATCCTTCCTGATGGTATATGTGTTCTCCTAACCATTATATATAGACCTCCTATCAAATTTCTATGGCCTCCCCAAGAGTACATGACAACAATCCATTGTTAATATGTCACATAAAACTCTATCCTTGTACTCCCCAATCTAGAAATCCACATAGGCTTGCTCATTTACTATTAGACTTTGGCTATCATTGACACAAGAAACCTTGTAGGGTGCTACATGAGGAATATTTTCTAGGCTTAACTTATCTACCATCTCCCTAGACACCATATTATCCTGAGAACTACAATCAATTACAGCTTGACACACTTTACCTTTTCATTTACATGAGGTTCTGAATAGGCTCCTCCTTTGGCTCAAATCTTGAAACTTTTGTCCTTGCAACAAGGTCCTTCTTATCATGAGTTCCTCTCCTACTTTTGGATCTGCAGGTCTACTTGGTGAGCTCACACTCTCTTCTTCATCTCCTTGCACATATTGAACTATTTTATCACCTTTTTTTTCACTTCCACTAGTTGCAACACTAAACTTGTCAGGAAACTTAAAAGAAATGTGACCAAACTGACCACATTTATAGCATCTTCCTACAAATTAATTTGAATATCTTCCTCTATAATTTTCTCTTCCACCTCTTCATCCACCTCTAAACTCATTCCCTTGTTCTTTACTTTTCCCAACAACTTCTTGGCCTTATTTGTATTTTTTTGTGTTGGAAGGGTACCTCTGCCTCTAGATGTACCTCCTCTACCTCTTACTACCTTCTCTTGTCTCCTTTTTAGTTTCTCTTCTACTCTCATGGCCATCTGGAAGAATTATTCAACTGACTTAGGTGCCAAAATGTTGATCTCATCCTAGATGTTGTACCTCAAACCATTCAAATACCTAGCAACCATTTAATTCTCATCTTCTTCATGTTTAGTCCTTATACTTAATTTATAAAATTCTTCACTATATGATTTCCAAATATTTTTGTCTAATATTTTGCAACTTCTTAAGAAATTGAACATTGTAATCAGTAGGAAGAAATTTACCTTTCATTTTGGCCTTCATCCTTTCCCAAGAGGTGATCTTGCTTTTTCCTTGTCTCTCCCTTTCCTCTTGCACAAAATTCCACCATACCAAAGCATGTCCCTTTAGCCTTGTTTTAGCCTTCTTCACCTTATGTCCATCAATATCTTCACTATCAAAGTAGTTTTCCATAGCCCCAATCCATTCTAGGAGCTCTTCACTATCAAGTTTTCCTCCATACATAGGAACATCTATTTTTGCATGTCCCTCCTTCTTCACAGCCTTCAAAAGCTTTAATTTTCTCACATCATCAGGATCCATCTCCTCTTCTTCATTAGAGGTCTCTTATGCTTCAGACTCACTTTCATCCAAAAGGGTCCTACCCTTAGCTTTTATTGCAACCATCTCCTGCTTCAAGGCTTCTATGTGTTTTTCATGATTGTCAAGCTTCCTTACAACATTCCCCTTAGGAGGAATTTTGATTCCTCCAATTACCTTCTCCTTCTTACATAAAAACTCCAACCTTCGCTCACAAAAACACCTACTCTCCTGCTCTAATACCACTCTGATGTAGACCCAAGGGTGGAAAGGCTCAATCTACCATTCAAAGTGAACAAACACAAATAATAAGAATTACTTCAATTCAGTCCCTTCAAGCCATTTCCAACACCCACACTAGGCTTCCAACATTCACAACACCACCTATGAATGGAATCCTTTGAAGAAGGCCATACCAAGGCCTAATGACAATTGAAATAGAGTTCTTAGAGGACCTACACAACTATCCCAAAAGATCACCAGTGATTCCTTTGTAAGTTTGTGGACTTATATCATAACACTCCTATCCTAGGGCTAGTTCATTAGTCCTATTTTACAAAAAAATTACTTATCAAACACTTGACTTCAACATAAACTCTTTTGAAAGAGTTAGGATACCTCTCAAAACCTCAGGTTCTTTGAATTGTTCTTAGATTTAAAGTCTCTAATGGGGTGAACCATGAAACCCTCTATTTGTATACAACCAACCTAGGGTTTACTGAAACTCGCCTTTCCAAGACTTCCCAAACATAGCCACTATCCAAAACACATTCCTACAGGTCTACATAGACTCTTTGCACCCTCACAAACTCATTCCCATTAGCATTTCTTTGAAAGCTATCTTAGAACCATCATTTCTTCAAGGAAAATAGCCCTGTTAGCCCTAGGGCATCACTTTAGTACCACATTCCTTCATCCTTTTACTCACTAAGGCATTAAATCATCCAAGTTAACATTCCATAGGCCAATCCACTGAACAATAGGACCAATACAGTAAGTGGATTGGCTAATTTTTCATATTCTTACCCTCAAAACATTTGACACAGGAAAACAAGGTTATCACTATGTTTTATTAATTTCTTAGTCAAATAAATTAATTCAAACTTCAAATCAAATGTAAATGCAAGTAAACATTTTCAACTTCAAGCATTGATGGTTTCAGACCATAACAAACCTATACGAGTCCATACAACACCAAGATTCTTAAAAAAAAACTAGTGAAATAACATAAAAATGGCACAATGAACGTGGTATTTATACTTTTCAATGTATTACAACCTTCTCCAACCTTTATTCAAGCCTTGTAAGGATTTTTAAATAATTTCATCCAAAAACTACCTTCAACCACCGAGCACAACTAATCCTTTCAACTAATTAACAATTAAATTGCAAGTTTTGCCAAGGTTACACTTAACAACATTTTGTAACTCTTGCATTATTCCACCTAATGGACCTTTAAGACCTAGAACACCCTTAAAAATCAATTGTGTCCTATTAGACCTTATTCATGACCTTATACAAGAAAACATCAAGAAAATTCACGTTTACCCATCTTGACATGGGTTGACAACCTTTACATCTTTTCAAGATTTGTCATATTTTGAAACTTCCTTGTTGCATAATGATTAAAAGACCTTCAAATCACTTGTTTAACCTTCAATAACTCTTTTCCCTTTCATTCCAAGGTGTACGTGCCTCTGCACCACAACTTTTTTTGAACACTTTAGTGTTTGTTTAACACTCTTAGAGAATTCACAAGTTTTTTTAAGAAATTTTGTTATCTTTCATAATTAGGACCTACTAGATTTCTTTTGGGCTCTAAAAAGAACATTTAAATTTTTGATAGAAAAGGACTTAAAATGAGGGTATGTGTAGGATCATCATGGAAAAAATAGGCCCTTAAGTGGCAAAAAAATCAGAAAAATCAGAGTTAGCCAACTTGACATAAAAAATTGAATAAGTTATCTATATTATTTTAAAAATATGTAAGAATAGAATCTATAGAAAATTGAATGTAGTTTCTAAACTACTACGTTTGTTTAAAAAAAATCTA
>VDFB02078557.1:0-13128 GCA_007258455.2 Sequoia sempervirens
GCCATCCAAGGAGCATACACATCGAAGATCGAAGGGCCAACCAAAGGATCGATTTGACGCAAGGTATAAAGTTCCATTTTGTTGCTTTTTATCTTGTATTGTTTCCAACTTAGGCTAATCTTGAGGTGTAGGTTGTTTTAGTGTTTATTTGCACTCTTTTACTTGCTGCTCTTATTCTAACGCTCACATTCGACCTTTCACAGATGCATTTTAATTTTTATGTTTTATGATGATTTATTATACTAGATTGGATAGATGCATTGATGATGATGTGATATGATATTGATGATGTATTTATTTTCTTAATGAAGTGCAATGTATGATAGATAAATGAGATGTAAATGAATGATGTATGGATATAATGTAATGTATGATAAATAAAATGAGATTTAAATGAATGATGTATGGATGTAGTGTAATGTATGAATATGTGTCATGTGATAGATAAAATGAGATGTAAAATGCCTTCTATATGTATGCAATGAATGATGATTTTGCAACTACATGATAATGACAATGTGATGAGATGTAAATGAATGATGAAACATAACATGTATACGATATCACGAAATGAGATGTTTATTGTGACATTTATGATGAGATGAAGAAATGATTTTATATGCATGCTATTGATGAAAATTGTATGTGTCAAGTATACTCAATCTTTAATAAGAAAAGATAACATTCTTTGCAAATGAATCTTTGTAACTTGTGTAATCAATACTCTGCAGATGTATTATTATGAATGCAATCTATGTTTACCATGCAAACCTATTTTATCAATGCAAACCTAAGTGTGATTTCAACAATCTTTTTATTTTTCTTTGTATCATCACTGAGCTTTTAAAATGTTGAAAGTGAATACAAGCATCAATGATATGAGATAGACCAATGATGACCTGAGTATTTCTTTCATGATATTTGATATTATTGCAGCGGAGAACACAGCAGCCGAGGTATAATTAAGCAGATGGCACGAGCATTTCTTCAACAAAACAAGAAGATGTGTCATTTCGCCAAGTGAATGGAATGTCATCCATGATACTTGAGCGAGCACTTCATGACGATTCACAAAATAATAACTCGTAAACAAAGAAAGGTATCATTCTTATTCTTGCTTCTCTAGTTGATACATCACATCGAGAGTAGCTCCCAAAGGTGATAAGCAAATGATAAAAAAAAAAAACAACAACAATGCAAAATTCTACTGATATTTTCCAAATCATTATTCAGATTAGATCATCGATGTAGAAATGTATTGCTGATGTTATAGCATGATATTCGGATGTTGACCAATGATGTAACCTAAAAGATCTATCACAGAGTGCCGGGGATTGATCAGGAATAGCCTTGCCTCACGTTATACCGCAGAGGCAGATTATTTGAAGCCAGGCAGGACTCCATTTTCGTTGAGTGTGACTCTATTTTTGTGTTTGATTTTATGAATGTTTTGAATGGATTTTCTGAATTTTCAGATATTTTGGATTTTGATGGATCTTAGATGTTTTGGATTTGATGGATTCTTCGATGTTTTTGGATTGCAATGGATTTTCTGATGTTTTTGGTTACTTTTCAAGTATCGTCACTTGGTGTTGTCATGTTTGATTGCCTTTCCATTTAAGCTGAAAGTCCATTGTACCAAATAACACTAGAATGTTGCCCCCAAGCTAGGGTAAAACATGATATCTTTGCTATGATATGGATAGTGATAATGATTATCTCAACTGATAGATGGAAATGATATGAAAGGAAACAATCATAACAAAACTGTACCTAATAGATAGAAGAGCTGGTGAAAATCACAAGTAGCACCTGTTTGCCAGGTTTTCATTACTTGTTTTTATTGTGTCCCTCTTTTTTTTGTATTTTTATTTTTATTTTTTCTTTTTCTGTCATCATGATGCCTGTTTGCCAAGTTTTCATCAAGACAACCTTACTGACTGTGCACTAGGTATCCTCAAGTATAGAATCGCCTGAGATGAATGTTGTTCTTGGGTTCCTTCAACATATCTCCTTCTGATGTAGACAACCGATATGCTCCTGATCCATAGATTGCTATAATGACATAAGGCCCTATCTAGTTAGGTTCAAACTTTCCCTTCTTTTCTCTGTCTGCTTGATTTCTAGGGTTTTCTCATAGGACCAAGTCTCCGATCTGGAAGACTCTAGGCTTAACCTTATGATTATAGTTCCTAGACATTCTTTGTTGATAGGCTGTCAAATGATTGACAGCTTGTTGTCGACGTTCATCAAGTAGCTCTAATTCTTGAAGTCTAGAGATCCTATAATCTTCATCTGAAATGAGTCCCTTTAGTGAAACTCGAAGGGATGGAATTTCTACCTCAATAGGTAATATTGCTTCTGATCCATAGAAAAGAGCATATGGTGTGGCTCATGTTGGTGTTCTGATGTTAGTCCTATAAGCCCAAAGAGTAGGGTTAAGCTGAACGTGCCAATCATGCCCTACCTCATTCACAGTTTTCTTGAGAATCTTTAGGATTGTTTTGTTGGAAGCTTCTGCCTGTCCATTACCTTGAGGGTAATACGGGGTTGAAAAGTGATGTTGGATGTGAAACTTTTCACACAGTTCTTGGACGTCTTGGTTCTTGAAAGGCCTGCCATTATCTATGATGATTGACTGGGGTATCCCATATCTACAAATGAGATAATTAAGTATGAAAGATGATATTTGCTTCCCAGTGATTGTGGTTAAGGGAACTGCCTCCACCCATTTTGTAAAATATTATGTTGCTGTGATAATGAACTTGTGTCCATTAGATGAAGATGGGTTAATTTTCCCTACCAGGTCTAATCCCCACTGACAGAAAGTCCATGTAGTTGTGAATGGATGGAGCTCCTGTGCTGGTGCATGTATAAGATTGCCATGAATCTGACATTTTTGACATCTGACAAACATAAGATTCTTGCTCATGGCCAACTAATGTACTAGCGAAGAAGTTTCTTGGCTAAGGTAATTAAAAGCTTGAATGTGTACCACAAATTCCTTCGTGGACCTCATGTAAAGCAGAAGCGGATTCGTTATGTTCTAAAAAATGCAAAAGAGTACCATCTAGGCCTTGACGGTAAAGGGTATCAACAATAATGGTATGTTTGGTGGATTGGCGTATGAAGTTGCGCTTTTGGTTGCGAGAAAGATCTAGCAGTAAGATATTATCTTTTAGGTAAGTATAAATGTCTTCGTAAATGGAAGATTGGGCGCTATCCAAAAGGCTTATGGTTTGGGATTTGGGGTTTGCATATGCAAGATTTGATACTTGTTCCACAATAAATTGATAACGATCTTTGTGTTTTGGGCATTTTGTAGAAGAGATGCTATTGTGGCCATGGCATCTGCTGCTTTATTCTCTAATCTTGGTATTTGCTCAAATTTGATATTTATAAAGTATTTCCTTAGATCATCTATCAGTCTCTTATATAAAATCAGTGTGTCATCCTTAGTTTGGTAATCATTGTTGACTTGATAGATGATTAACTGAGAATCTCCATACAGCTATAGTTCTATGATTTTTCAGTCAATAGCCACTTTAATTCCAAGGATTAAAGCTTCATATTCTACCACATTGTTAGTGCAACGAAAGGTAAGCCTGTAAGATTGTGGAATTGTGTGCCCAAGAGGTGTGACAAATAAAATTCCTGCCCCTGATCCATGTTGTGTGTAGGATCCATCGAAGTAGAGTTTCCATGGTTGTGTTATAATGTTGAGGATATCTGCATCAGGAAATTCCATGGTCATAGGATGATAGTCGGATAATGGAGCTTCTGCTAATTGGTCGGCGATGACTTGTCCTTTGATAGCTCGCCTTTCAACATACTGAATGTCAAACTCACTGAGGAGCATGACCCACTTTGCCAACCTTCCTATTAAAATTTGCTTTGCTTTCGGTAAATACTTGAGGGGATCAATTTTTTGCAACAAGCTTGACAGTGTGAGTGAGAATGTAGTGTCGCAATTTTTGTGTTGAAAATACTACTGCTAAGCATGATTTTTCAATGAAGTTGTAGTTTACTTCATGTCCATTGAGTGTCTTGTTGATATAGTATATTGCATGTTCCTTTGCTTCTTTATCCTCTTGTGCTAGCAAGGCTCCTAAAGAAATATCTATTGTTGTGATATATAGCAACAATGGCTTGTCTTCACTGGGTGGCACCAAGATTGGTGGTGTCATTAAATAATGCTTGATTTGATTGAAAGTATTCTCACACTGTTCATCCCATTTTAAAGACACATTTTTATGCAAAAGATGGTTGAATGGATGACACCGATCTGCTAGTTGAGAGATGAATCTTCTGATGGACTGTAGTTGGCCTTGTAGAGATCTTAATGTAATGATATTCTTAGGAGGTGGCATTTCCACAATGGTTTTAACTTTTGCTGGATCTACTTCAATTCCTTTTGTAGAAACTATGTATCCAAGGAGTTTTGCTGATGTTACTCCAAAGGCACATTTCTTAGGATTTAATCTGAATTTAAATTTCTCCAACCTGTCAAATATTTTGGCAAGTATTTCTAGATGTCCTTCCCTGGTGTGAGATTTGGCTAAGATATCATCCACATAGTCTTCCATGAAGGTGTGCATCATGTCATGGAAGATTGTTGTCATAGCTCGCTGGTATGTAGCTCCTGCATTCTTTAACCCAAAAGGCATGATGTTCCAGTAAAGGTGCCCCATGGACATGTAAATGTTGTCTTTTCTTGGTCTTTAGGAGCTATTTTGATATGATTGTATCCTGAAAATCCATCCATGAGTGGCTTGACATTTGGTGGCGGTATTGAGTACAATCATGTCTATGTTTGGCAAGGAAAATCATCCTTTGGACATGCTCTATTTAATCCACAATCGGTATATTACGATGGTGTGATCGGTTTGAAACAGGTACAATGTTGGATATCCATTCAACATAATCAATAGATCTGATAAATCTAGCATCTAGTAGTTTCTTCAAATCATTTTTTACCAATAATGCAACATGTGGATGCATCTTTCTCAGTTTATGTTTTACTGGTTTAGTGCTAGCTGGTAAAGATAAGTGATGCATAATAAAGATCGGAGTGTCTAGGCACGGCATGTCGGAATATGACCAAAATTGATACATCGTTCTTCAAGAATTTGATAAAATGCAGCTTTTGTATGCGTCATGAATCTTTGTAGATTAGCCAGTATTCTTACTTTCTCTGTTGTGCCAATATCAATAGATTGTGTGGGTTCTATCAATACTGATGATCTTTCATGGTAATGTTGTGGGAGGATGTCAAGCCTTCCATCCTTTGGTGCCTCAATGAGGTTTTCACCATTGGATGCGTTCTTTGTTTTTACTATTTTAGGATCAAATACTGCCATAGAATGGTTTTCACCATTAGATCCATTATTTATTTCCATACTTTTGCAACTGAAAGGCTTGGCACCCTCCTGCCTAAAAGCATCATTAAAAGAAGCATTGATAGAACAAGTATCGGATTCTTCACAGCAAAGGTAGTTAATAATAGCGGAGTCATTATCAAAAACAGGGAGATTGATGGGGTGTTGGGGTTCCCACTCGATAAGCTCGGGATGTAGCAAAGGCAATGAATCATTAGATGAGTTGAGGTCAGCGATTGTGAAAGCTCGAACGAAAATGTTGTCCAGGTTGTTAGTGGTTATGTCAAGGCCTATGAAGGTATTTTCTTCCACATCATTTATCTCAATTGATGTATGTTCATCTTCACTTGAGTCATCGAAATTTTGTGTTTCAAAGATAATAGGATTAAAACTCGAGCTTTGACCCTCCTCACGTTTGGGGGTATACTTTTTGATAACATCGATCTAAATATCTTCATAGGAAACATCTGATAAGTTGTCCCACTCATATTCATTTGAATTTGTTTCAGAGTTTTCTCTCCTTTGAAGAATATGCTCCACAGTTTTATTGGTGAGTTCTGCTCTTGCTTCTTCTATGTATCCTAGTCCAGCTCTGCCATTTTGCTAAATTGTGAGAACTTGGATTGGTTCCGTTACACTTTGTTTCCCTTGGTCAAGAGATCCTTGTTCTACTGTATATCCTAGTCCAGTTTTATCCTTATGTTGGAGTGTGAGTGGCTGGATTGGTTCTGTTATGCCTTGTTTCCTTAACCCAAGAGGTCCCTGTCCTGAATATCCCATCTTCTCCAGAATAGTTTTTCCCTTTCCATATTGATTTGTCTCTATGATATTACTCTTAGAAGTGGAAGCTTCCTCATCCCTATAAAGCCAATTTAGTATGGCCTTATCTTCTGATTCTTCATCTAAGTTTCTAGCTTTTACAAATCTGCCATCTAATGTGTCGTTGTAGGTGTGCTGATTTTTGAATTGTGAATGGGCGTCCTTGTGCTTTGTGGGGAGGGGTAACATGCGTGGTAGATGGAAAGAGTCAATGGAGCACCATATTCACTTATTCCTTTGTCCTTATCTATACTGTTGGTGGTGGTGTGAAGAGTAAAACCCAGTATTCTTCCAACATTTAGAAGGGTTGGGTGTGCCACCACGATCTCTTGTGATTTTTGTTGTTTTGGAAAGCCACTTTGATAGAAGCTTTTGTTGTTTCCTCACCATTAGGAGATGGAATATGATGTGCTAACTTCTCTATTGTGAGGTATCGTGTATCTGAGATGTTTTCAATGTATGACAAGCTTGGGTGTCATTATAATTCTGTATTAGTTGTTACCTCTGTCCATTGGCGGAAATTCGAGGCATTGATGATAGGTGGAAGATGCTTGCTTGCATATCCTTGAATCCAAGGATGTCCCAATAGTATGTTGTATGTTAGCTCCCTATCTAAGACTTGACAAACCACATTTTGGACAATAGGTCCCACTTGAATGGGTAATATGATCAATCCTTTAGAGGATCTTTCTTCCTCATCATATGCTTTGATTATGATTTTTCTTCTGGTATCAATGGCTTCATCTGAGTATCCTAGTGCATGAATCAGCTTTAAGGTACAAATATTTAAACCATCCCCTCCATCTATCCAAGACCGCAGCTTTACCGCGGTGTTTTATGGATGAGGACTTCAATGTGAAGAATTAATGTGGATGGGTGAGTGACACATCATCATGTTTGGAAAATGAAAGGAAATGAGGTGCAGATAGATGTCCCACCATAGCTTGGAACTGACATACATCCAAATTTTTAGGTACCGTGGTTGATACAAGAGCTTGCTCAAGAACCTCTTTGTGTGATGGGGAGATCTTTAAAAGTTCCAAGATGGATATTTGCGCCGGTATTTTCTGTAATTGATCGATGAGATTATATTGATTGGGGAGAAGATCTATAGATTAGGTTGGTAATGATGCTCCTTTCAATATAACTTTGGATTGTGCCCTTGTCATGGCATTAACTGGTTGGTGCTCTTGTTTCCCTTTGAGTGTGATTACATTAATTTGGTTTTCAGATTTGTCCATATGTTGTACCAAATTTGTAGGCATAATGTCATTGTTTCGATTGATTTGATTGCATAACTCCTCATCCTCCTTGGCAGCAAAAAGACAAAGGATCGTTGTGTCATAAAAATAACCAACATTCTTTCCTTTGCTATTTGCGGAAGAGGATTCTCCCTTTTGATAATTGGGTAGAGGATTTTTGAATGTTGTATGATCTTTGTTTGTTTGGTTCCCCTCTACAAATACTTTCTTTTGATCTACAAGGTCTTGTACCGCATGTTTTAACTACCAACAATTTTTAGTCATGTGGCCTTTATTTTGATGGTAGTGACAGAAATGTGAGTCATTCCACCATGATGGTTTGACTTGAGGGTCCCAATTTCTAGCCTCTTGTACTTGAATAAGTTTTTCATCTAAAAGTTCTTTGAGGACTGATTCCAATGATTGCTCTAATGTTGTGAATTTTTGTTTATTAGATGGTCGTTGGAATGATTGGGTTCTTGTTTCTCCACTGTTTTGATTATTTCCTTGATCACTACTTTTTTTGACATTAAGACCATTATTTTGTTTGTTTGTAGTGGTTGGTGTCAAGGTGAATACTGGTTTGGACGTGTGTGTATCGATCATGGTATCAGTATTCTTATTCTTTTGCCAAAATCTTGGCTTTTCGTTGTTGTTGTTAGAGGAATTTCTATTGACGTTTGAACCTTCAATGAGGTGTTTGATTGTTCCTCTTTTGATTAGAGCCTCTTCGATTTTGAGGCCCTTTTCGATAACTTGTTCAAATGTAGACAGACATTGTAAGTCCAATATGTAATTCATGTCATCCACTAGGTTATCAATGAACATCTCTATCTTCTCCTCTTCAAGAATAGATCTAGGGTATTTAGCAAATAGCCTTCTCCATCATTGGAGAAAGGAAAGAAACTTCTCACCCTTTGCTTGTTTGGTGTTGTAGAGTTCTTTGAAGGTCACCCCATGTTGGATGTTAAATGAGAAGTGTGTTATGAACCTATTGATCAGCTCTTCAAAAGATTGGATCCCGGGTTCCATTTTAGAAAACCACTCCATGAAAGTGTTTCCTAAACTTCTTGGAAATAATCATAGTAAGAGTCCTCGTGTGCAAACTCTATGCTCATGGCTCTAAATTCTCGTACGTGATCAAATGGATCGGTTCTCCCATTGTATTTGCTGTATGTCGGGTATTCACAATACCGTGGAAATGGTATCATGTTAATGCTTGGGTCGAATGGATAAGGGCAAATGTCTTGTAAGGAATATCTTTTTGTTGGCCCTTGTTGGATATTTTGGAACTGCAGTTGTAATTGTTGGATTTGTTTTGTCAAAGCATCTACTTGATTTGGATTTTCTATACTAGTTGGGTTAGGTGTGGTCGTTTCCTTGAGTTGATTTACATCAAAGTCTTTAGGAAGCTTAGCACCTTTGTCAGCTAATAATAGAAGATACTTTTCCATATCTTGCCCTAGCATCTTTTCCATAAATTTATGGAAATGAGGGTCTTGTTGAACTTTCTCGATTTCTTCTGCAGTTATTTCTTTCTCTTGTGAATTAGTGAGAGGATCAGTGTTGTTGTATCGTCCCCAGGGGTTTTCTTCAGCCATGGCTGCTATTCTTTCGTTTTCTTCTTGTTGTTGTCTTTGATATGCTGATCGTGTGAAAATAGGCATACAAACTTTTTACTCTAGACTTTGATCTTGGATTTTTTATTCGAATAAGTGTCGTTTTTAACGAAATTTGATAGAACTATGTTAAAAATATGATTTAGTTGTGTCTAGTTTCGTGATGAAAGGATGATAAAAATCCTTGATAGGGAAATTTTGACACAAAAATCTCATATTAGTGATGATTAATAAGGACACTTTGGAAGAGATTTCAAGACCTAGGTGTAATAGTAAAGTTTTCTCTCCTTTTTTTTTTTTGGTATGATTCAAGTGTTTTCGAACTATGGAAAAATGTTTTGGGCTGATGAAAACCTTGTTTTCGATATAGGCAAACTGACAAACTGTCTTACTAACTCTCTATTTTTCTGACTTTCTGGAGTGCTAAAACAGAGACATGACGCGCTAAAACAGAGACCCTAAGCGCTAAAACAGAGCTGGTAAGCGCTAGAACAGAGACCCGAAGCGCTAAAATAGAGCTGGTAAGTGCTAGAACGGCCTTCATGGTGGTGGCGCTAGAACAGAAACCAGTCTTAAAAAGCGAGCTAGGAGAGGCGCTACTGCCAGAGAAATTACCGCGTAAACGAGCAACGGCCAGCCCAGAATAGTACCAGCTAAGCGAACGGCTAAAACCGGGCAGGTGGCGCTATAACGAGCTTGATTGAAGCGCTATAGCAGAATGGGAAGCATAAGATAGAGCCTCGTCGCTAAAAATAAATTGACACTAAGAATAGAACCATGAGGTTACTAAGACAAAACTATCTTATACCATGTGAAACTCACGTTCGATATGCATTGTTGTATGGCTGGTTGTGGGATGTATTCTGGACGAATTCTTTGACTGTGATTGTGGTGTTGCCTAAGAGCCCTTCTTCGATAAAATGCTTGTGAATCTAAGGGAGCTACAACATAGTCGTCCGTATAACCTCTAGATAAATCATGATATCTATGAATAAAAGTCCTATGTTGGAGTAGAACTTTCCTGCTTTGATATAAAAATCATTGCTTTCTCAGAAGTTGTTTGTATGTAAGTGTTTTCTTTGGCTTTCTGATTCGTTTGGCAAGAGATTTCTTGAAAAATTTGGTGGATACCCAATCTCGATCATGAGAAGTTCACAAGTGTTTGATTTTGAAGTTTTATTGTGATGATCTTATCTGAATTTAATGAAAGAAAACACAGCAAACAAGAATAGAATGGTTGACTTTAAAATCCTAGAATCTAAACAGATAGTGTATGTTTTTAAGAATCAAGTATGATTCTTCTTGATTTTCACTGGTTTGATAACAAGATAAGACAATTCAAACAGACTTACTCCTAGAGACAAAAGGTCATTGTTATATACTCGAATGACTCACAGCTTGGAATTGCGTCGACTGACACAGCCATTTCACCCCCTAGAGGGCGCCCGTTTTTTTGTCTTTTCCAGGTGCATACTCAGAGTGACGGAAGTGGATACCGGATCCCCTGAGCAAACATTCCTTGGCAATTATATGGTGAGTGCTTGAGGGTAGATTCTTCCCCGCCCCTACACCGCCGAGTATTACAATGTTCGGGAACTGACAAGCGTGCTTCTATTTCTAGGTTCTTAGATAGGGTTTTCGTTCAGAGCGGCAAATGGATAAACTCCCTCGAGAGACCTCCCAATCTTTAGAACAAAGATTTTGGGGATGGTTATCCTGCACACTTCCATTGAAAAAGGGTTTCCCCATATTCACATAAATTTTAAAGTGGGTTGGAATACCATGGCTTTTGGCTGTCCCCACTCAGGTCATTCCCGTAGGGTGAGTACTTTTTCCCACTACGGCAGGCATGTCTAAAGGTTTTAATAAAAGCTTGAAAATGTGTAAAGAAAAAGTGAGTCTAGTATTTTGATGCACCTAGTTAAGGGGAGAGCATAAACCTATCACCCAATCACAGCAAAGAAGTTTTTTCACTTTTAAAACCCAAAAGACAAATTAGCTAATCTATATGGAGATATTGCTCCATAAAAGCATGATGTTCAATTTTAATCCCATAAGAAATTGTGAAGTTTCTATCTTGGGATTGATCATTTTTTATCCATTTGCTATCCTAGGATTGATAAATTTTAACCCATTTTCTGTCCTAGGATTCATAAATTTTAACCAAAATTAGACAAAAGAACAAATCTGGCCGCGGATGCGTCGGATCCAGATAAAAAAAAAAAAAGGATTTTAAAGACAAAAAAGTCGGTACGGGTCGATGCACAACGATGGCGTGGCCTTTTCTAAAATAGTGAAGCTAAGAAAAATGGTAAAAGCAGTGGTTGAGTAGCTAAAACAAATCGTCGGGGCGCTACAGAATCCAACTGGCGCGCTACAAAAAACCACGGTTCCGTGAAAACTATCATGCCGATACCTGTAAGACACTTTTCACAAAAATTATGCAGAATATGGGGTTAGGCCCCACGGTGGGCGCCAAAATGTAAGCGTACGAATGAGTTAAACAATCTAATAATGTATCTACACTTCTAAATAAGACATTGTATCTAAGATTCAAGAAAATTAAGCTAATTTAAACTAAGAATCTTCAGAAATCTGTCCTATTGCTCTCTAACTCTAAAGATCTCTCTAATCTACTTTGCTCTCAGATTTTAGAAGCTAATTAGATTATTGAAATGACACTTAGAGAACGAGAATTAAACTATTTCTATTCCTATATGATTTAAATATGCCAAATCTACTGTGATGGCAGCCATGACTGCAAATGCTGGATGCTGGATGAATGCTTGATGAATGCTGGATGAATGCTTGATGCTTGATTGCTTGAATACTTGGATGCTTGGAAAACCTGTAGAGTAAGATTGCACAAGTTATGATACATTTCCTATAGCCAAAGACCTGTATTTATAGCTTTCATGGCAGCACATTTGCACAGGGATATAGGATAAAAGGCTGGGATTCAATATGGAGAATTGAATGGCATGGGATGAGAAGATGGAGCTGATCATGGAGGATTGTTCCTCCCCATGAAAACACCAGGCAAGATGAGAGGGAAGATTGGAGGAAGAAGATTGAGAGGACTTCCTGCAGGTTTTTCCCCAAAGCTCTTCCCGTGAATGGCAGTAGAATTAATTAGATTTTTTAAAAATCTAATTTTATTGGTGAGTGATAAAAGGAATATGATTTATGCATAAATTTAAATATTTTTGATTCATTTAAATTTAGCAAAAGAGGATTGAATAATTTAATAAATCAAACTATAGGATTTGTTTATTAAATTAAAATAAAAGGAAAATGATAATTAAATAAAAGATTTTAGGCTATCTTTATTCAATTAAGAAGAAATGTGATGAGGTAATTAAATAACACAAATTATTTAAGTTGTGTATTTAATTTATGATAGAAGTATAAAAGAAGTAATAATAATAATAATTAAATAAAACAAAGTTTTTAATTTTGTTTATTTAATTAAGAGAGAAATAGAAGAATTAATAATGAACTTAATATAAATAAATATTTCTATTTATTTACTAAGTAGATGAATTAAAGATTAATTAATCAAATAAGTCGTATTTAATTAATTAGATTCTCCAGACCATTTTTAGGTGTCTACAATATGCATATGTGCTTTTCTATAGTGAAGTTTCCAAAAAGTGCATTGCTTTGATTTGTCACTAACTCCATCTGCACTATCATTGTAGGTGACAGGAACACTAAGAACTAAGAATGTCCACTTGCCCCCATATGAACCAATCTGTACTTCATGTAGACAAAGAGTTTTCTTTACATAAACATCAAAGAATGGTCTTGCAGGCTACACATGTGGCATTGACAAAAAAATTGAATATATCCCTTTTATGCAATGTATTGTCCACACAAAAGATGGAGCTGTGGAATGCTATTTGCACAAAAAACAGCTACAAAATTGCTTCCCACTGCTAACTGCAATTCCATTTCAAGATTACAAGAAAGACATGTCTAGAGTAATCTTCCTGCTGTGGAAATTTTGGCTACAAGGAACATTCACACTTGTAGTGGATAATTACATCATATGAATTATGACTGAAGTAA